>BHEV01021015.1:0-10141 GCA_004319985.1 Emydocephalus ijimae
TATCAACATCAAGACATCTTTTGCATTTCCTCACATTTTTCAGTATATGTATTTACTTATTCCTTTACCATTGCATCTTACACTTACTATAAATCAATATCTTTTATCCTCACATCTCAATCTTCTCCGTGGTATATTTACATATTTCCTCATTCTTTTTCTAATTGCCATTTTATTTTAATTTTTATTTCTAAACCACTCATACCAGGTGTTGTGTTGTGGGAAAAGAGACTCGAGACCCAGTTGACTTTTTTCTCTTTTTATTTTCTTCAAGGATTTGAACATAGAGAAACCGTGGCAGCCTTTTTTATAGCTCGCGGCTCATGGCCAATGATGGCTCTTCAAATCTCCCGCTGCCACGGACCAACTCAGTCATTGCTTGCCTTCGGAAGTTGTGGGAGCGTCATCACTTAAGACTTTCAAGAAGAGATTGGACTGCCATTTGTCAGAAATGATGTAGGGTCTCCTGCTTGGGGGGGGGGTTGGACTAGATGACCTACAAGATCCCTTCCAACTCTATTAATCTATAATCTAAATGTATTTTCTAAAGTACTAGAAGGCAAGAAAAGAAACAATGGATGGGAACTAATAAAGGAGAGAAGTAACATAGGACTAAGGAGAAATTTCCTAACAGTGAGATCCTAACAGTAGAATGGCTTGCCTTCAGAAGGTGTGGTAGTCCATCAATGGAGACTTTTAAGAAAAGCTGATCAGTCATTTCTCTGAAATGGTATAGTGTCTCCTGCTTGGATAGAAGACTTCCAAGATAGAAGACTTCCAAGTCCCCTTCCAACTTTGTTATACAGTTCTGTTTTGTTCATAAAGTTGGAAGGAATTCTTCCTAGATCTTCACTGCTTTTCAACTTAGAATCTCAATGATGGGCAAAAGCTTGAATGGGACAAAGAAATAAAATAGACCGGCTCCATTCAGTTACAACCAGCATGGGTGCTTAGAAGGACTTAGGGGAGTTTTAGTCCAGTGATATGAACGAAGTAAGAGGCATATTTTGGATTTTTAAAAAAGGATATGTTAATTCACTACTTTCTTGTGCAATTTATCTTCAGTAATTCACAGTATTCTCCTAGTTGTTCATTATTCTAAAAGACCATGAACACTGCAGATGACTCAAATTTAATAAAACCTGCAGATGCACTCAACATTCAGAGATAAGGATTGCCTGTTCTATGGCTATGGGTCATAGCAATAAGACAAAATGCATTTGTTTATTTACATGGGAGCAATACATCAAGTTTCCCCACTACAAAGCAATAAAGGCAATCAGTGGAGGGAAGTCATTCAATCATTTTTCTGTGTAAGCTTTTCAATCATGCTATAAAACAATGCACAATCTACAGATCTGATATCAGTAATACCAGAAGCTTACAATACCTGATGTTCTTTGAAGGAAAATAATAATACTACTATTAAGAGAAATTGGCCTCAATATAACATCCTCCTCCAAATTGGGGTGGTGTTTTTGGGGGGGGGGCGGTGAGTGGGTTTGATAGCTACAGAATAAAGCAAAAACATGTGAAAATTGTATTTTGTCTCTGATTCCAAAATATTCCAGGACACAAATGTCAAAATTTTAATCTCAAGAGTCAAAATTCTACAAATCTTACTTTTTTTTCCAATAGAGAAAATGTTCCTATTGAAACAGGATTCAGAACTAACTAGATAACCCATGCCTCACTGAGTCATTAATTCAGAGATATTTTCTTACCTAAACAGAGAAACTGAAAGATTGAGGTGGACAAAACTTTCTTGTGACTTCTAACTTTCTGCCAGCTTCCCCATTCAGTTTTCTTGTGGGAATCTGGAAAGGAGAAAGTCAGTGGGGAAACCAGCAGGAAGCTGCAAGTCCAAAGCCAGCAGGCAACCAAATGGCTCCTGCTAGGTGGGGGGAAGGGTGTGTGAGGGTGTGGTCAGGAATAATAAATAGGGGTGTGAGAGAGTGCCTCGTGGGTTGGGAAAAGTGTGTAGAAATGTGGCATAGATTGGGAAGGATACCTGGGGATACATAAGAGATGTGCGATTCAGAGAGGATATTCGGAACGACATCATGGGTCAGGAAGAGTTTGTGGAGCTTATGGGAGCAAGAGATCCTGTGTGGGTAAAGTAGAGTGTGTAGTGGGGTGGGACAGGTCAAAAATAATGACTGGAGTAACAGCAGTCTAAGTGTTATGCCAGTTGGGGATAGTGCTTGGGAGAGATGATGTGGGTTTGGAAGGATGCATGAGGGTACACAAAGAAGGGCAGCCCCAGTCCAGATGTGTACAGGTGAGTGTCATAGGCCAAGAAGGATGCATGGGCACCCCTTCCCCTACCCTTTGCCCTTGCCCTTCACTTTTTTCCTTCTCTTTCCCACAGCAGCCAGTAACACCAAAGCAGCCATACCTTTCTCAAATTTCATTCCCATGGGAGTCATGAGTCTCTAATTTGGGGCGCTTTCTGTAAGTTGACCATCCAAGGTATACCTTGGTTCAAAAACTGTTGTCCTCTGATGTCCTATTTTACCCAGTTAAAGAGGAGCACAGCGGCTCATGTGCTTAGGATGATGGGTTGGAGATTAGCAAGCTTATGTTCTAGACTCAAATACTGCTGAGTGGCAAGAATGAGCTCCTGTCCTTCCCACTGGCTCCTTGATGGGGACATGAAAGGTTTGCCCATGGGTGCCCCAGCCAATGGTGATAGCATTCAGTAATCATTTCAGCCTGGTGCCTCTGACATGAATGGGATGGGGACCCAGTTAAAGGAGAGTTTTAGTAGTATATAATGTAGTATATAGTGCTATAGTGTATAGTACTATATACTAGCCAAATATTCCAGCAAAATGGTAAACATTTATTTTATGAATGAAGGCAAATATATATGTCCCAGGATAACATAGCAGAATCCAATATTTTTTGGTCACCGGGACTGGTGTAGTCTTCTGAGTTTTCAGAGTCATTCTGGAGCCAATCCTTAGGAAACTTCTCTGTGCCAGAATGTATGTTTTGGGCTATTCTATAATAAATGATTGAAGCCTGGGAAACAGGCTCCTTGTCAGTCAACAGGACTGCTGATTTATCACCAGGTTATTAAATACTTAGGAGCCAAGGACTTGGCAGCACAAGATAACAACAGCCAATGACTTAATAGCCAGCTATCAACACCCCAATCAACAACTAGAGAACAGCAACAAAGATGATTAGGGGACTGGGGGCTAAAACATATAACGAATGATTGCTTGGATTGGGTATGTCTAGTTTAATGAAAAGAAGGTGTGAGGTACATGATAGCAGTCTTCCAATATCTCAGGGGTTGCCAGAAAAAAGAGGGAGTCAAGCTATTTTCCAAAGCATCTGAAGGCAGGACAAGAAGCAATGGATGGAAACTAATCAAGGAGAGAAGCAACTTAGAATTAAGGAGAAATTTCCTGACAGTTTGGACAATTAATCAGCTTGGCTAGGAACAACTTAGCTCAGGAAGAAGAAATTGGACAACCATTTGTCTGAAATCTGACAGGGTTTCCTGCCTGAGCAGGGAGGTGGACTAGAAGGCCTCTTCCAACTTTGTTATTCTCTTAACTAAAAAGCCACACACAACCAGGCACCACATATATACTACACATAGAATAACCCAAAGAGAGAAAAGATCCCTCAAGATGACCTCCAGCATGAATCTGAAATTTCAGAAGATTCAACCTCTGATTCTGGTGACTGAACCAGATTGGATTTATTATTTTATTATCCCATATCTTTTGAAATATACTGATTCATTTTTCATTTTTTGCACCCCATCCCACATGCTGTAGATGCCCAAGATAGCCAATAACAGATGGTTGGATTTGCCTTCTTTGAATGTCATTGTGTTTGATATCTACAATGAAGAAAGTCTCTGTGTTTGAACTGTTGGTCTGCAAAGACTATTTTACACATGCAACTGAACTGCTTGCTGTTGTGCCCATCAAATTAAAATGCATGTATAAATTAAAGATAAGGCATGGCTCAGAGTCTTAAAACCTTTATGAAGGATATCCATATGGAGGTATGGAAGAAGCAACATTTGGCCCAGAGTGACCATCTGGATGACAGCAATTAAAAAAATGAAACTGTGCTCCCTCTTTGCCATAAAAGTTTAGCTGTGGGCATATTTGCTTTTGATCAGGTGTTTTTTTTTATTCCACAAGGATGATATAGAGAATGGGGTAGGAAAAACTCTCCTCTGGATATAATGTCAGAATGGAAGGAAGACAACAAAACAAAGAAAACAAAGAAGCAAAACATTTCCCCCATAAATTTTAAAGTTGAAGATTTTTTTCTAAGATTTTTAATCTATAAGTTCCAGGCATTTAAAAAAAAAAAACAATAGAAATGTAGATGTCAAACATAGCAAAGTGACCAATCCCATTTCAGTGTCTTTATTACATGGTTTAAGTTGAATGCCTAGAAGATCTTCAAGGTCCCTTCCAACTCTATTATTCTGTTATATTGCTGTCAGGAAAACTACCTGAATGTATCAATGCTGTCACAGGAGTTCAGCACGATGTGAAGGTGATTTACTGTTTCTTCTACCCTTTAGATATCATATGAAGGAAGGAATTATATCATTTCCACCAGATTTACAGTATAGATACTTGGCTTGGTTTTTCTTTTGTTCAAATTATAATTCAGTTGCCAGTCCTTGTACATTCCCGTGATAGTTCTATCTTTCAGACCATCAGTTCTGTCTCTATTACTGATTAGTTCATTGAGGTACAAAGCATGTAGTTAATAATTAAATATAAGCTCGTGGGGAAAAAGAAAAAGACCAGAAAAGCTTACTGTTATTAGGCATGTAAAGAGAAGACAATGAAAGGGCTGGAAAACCTTCGGGGTCACCTGGAATTCTAATATGGTAGAAATATCCATGAACAACAAACAGGATGCATCTGTTGAGATTTTTAGCAGCTTTCTTAAACAGCATCTGCAGTTCTCTCCTTGTCATTTAATACCATCTGGGACAGATGCAGAAACAATGCCGTTGTTTTTCAAGGACAAAAAAGGTGTCACATTTATAATGCTTGAAAGCAATGACTGATATACAGGTAAGGAAGCAAAGATAGTTTCTCTCCCTTTTATCGATGTTTGGAAAATGAAGAGGAGTTCTAACTATATAATCCTTTTATTGTCACAAGGGTTCCTCCCTCCAGGTGTGAGCTATTTGGAAATCCATTTTCCAAATTAGATTTCTAAGATCGTAAATAAATATGATGCATTAAAAAAAACCTCAGTTGTGTATTCTGTATACCTTCTGTTCAATTCTGTTATCTTGAGAGAAAAATAAAATTCATATGGCTTGTGTATTTCATTCCATCCAGTCTACTCAAGTTAAGGAAAAAGGAAGAATGGATGTTGGAAAGGAATACAACATGTACATCTATCTTTCTGCAGTGAGCAGATTCTAAATAATATTTTAATTAGCTGTGAAGAATGATTCAAGTAATGGAAACCTTAAATTAAGATCAAAGCTATACTCAATAATTATATGCTGTGGTTTATCTCAATCATAATGATTCTCAATCATCCAGGTCATGATTGTCCCAAAGGCATTTTTCTTCAGTTCAGTTAGAAATGAAGAAACTTTTTGAATAAGAAGCAAAACATTTCCAAGGAAAAACCCAAGAAAGTCCTGTTGCCTTTTGGAAAAGCATTTGGAACATATATGCTGTGGTTATTGAACTACATTTCCCACAATTCATCATTATTGACCATACTGATTGGAGCTCATGGAAATTGTAAGGCAACTGTATCCGGAGGCCATATTCCCTATTCTCAAATCAGAAAATTGATGTCAGAATGCCGTGTAATCATAACTGTATATGCAGAAAACATCATTCAACTTAAACCATGTAATAAAGACACTGAAATGGGATTGGTTACTTTGCTATGTTTGACATCTACATTCTTATTGTTTTTTTAAAAAAAATGCTTGGAACTTTATATAATGTTCTTTATGAAGAGGTAAGATTGCATAATCAGAAATTAATTCAGTTTTCAAAAAAGATAAGTATATAAATAATACATACCATAAATGACCTTGTTTAGTTCAAAGGAGTCCAAATCCAAATCAAAACACTGGCAGAATCTTAGCTAGGAACTGGAAGAAAAGGGAACAACTTGGCCAGTTTGGAGTGGCCATTTAAAGTGGAATAAAAGGGTTTTTTTGTGTGCTGCAGTGAAAGCTCTCAAGTAAAATGCAACTCCGTTGTCTTTTATATCTCAATTTGTTTTCAGCATTTTGTATTGAGCATTTTGTACTGTTTTTCATAGCATTCTGCTCTCTGCACCAAAAAAATGCTCAAGAAAGATATTACTCTTTTGAGGGTGAGGTGTGATTTTTCTAAAGGTGTTTTATTAGTATAACTGTTGTGAATGCATAAAGATTAAATAAAGTTATCTTGAGGTTGGAGTCAAGTGCAGGGTTCTAGCCCTGCACTTCTGATTGGCTGTTAATGGAAGGATCGGATTGGTCCATTCAGGGGAATCTGATTGGCCATTAACGGGGCATTCGTATTGGTTAATGGAGCTAGCGCTCCTGGATTGTTATTGGTTAAAATAGTTATTGGGTTGCCTATATAAGGAAGGCTATAGCAGCCATCCAGTTTGAGCTGTCACACCATGTAAATAAAGAGTTGAAGTTCACCGTTTAACCAGTTCGTCTCCATTCTTTCTCGCCCATGCTTCAAACTTAACACTGGCGACGAGGATGGGATGTGGAGATGTCAGAGCTGACTGAACAAAGAAGAAGCCAAGCACATGACTGACGACGCACAACGACGGAACCATGTCCAGCGGTGTCGTACCACCTGCTCCATTCGACCCAGCGCAAGAGGACTGGGAGTCCTACATGGATCGTTTCCAAATGTTTTTGGAAACTAACAATTTAAAGGATGCCTCAACCGGGAAGAAACGGGCAGTATTCCTAACGCATTGCGGACCAACCGTATTTAAGATGGCTAAAGCACTAGCCAAACCCGCAGAAGTAAAGGCTATGGACTGGGACGTCCTCGAACCCCTACTTAGAGCCCATTACGCACCGACCGTGCCCACGCTTGTAAGACGACACGAGTTCTACCAAAGAAACCAGTGGAAAGGAGAAAGCGTCGCCGATTTCATTGCAGACCTCCGAAACCTGGGAGGCCTCTGCGGGTTCACCGACCTGGAAGAGGTGTTGAGAGATAGAACAGTCCTGGGATTAGATGCACCAGGCGTGCAAAGCAAGCTGATGGCGAAAGGCGATATCAGCCTTGCCGATGCCATCGCCGATGCTACTGCAGCAGAAGCAACCAGGAAGTCGGCTGCCCAATTGTGCCGCAACCGCACTCNTTGCGCCCTAACCGCGCTCCGGTACACCAACCGACAGGCGACATTTCACCCAAGTCAGAAGGACAGCTTTCGACGACCCATCACGAGGACCTCTCTTCATCGTCAGACAGCGACGAAGAAGAGGTCCATCGACTGCGGTCTGATCTGGACCACTACCCGAAGTCCCTATACCCCTGTGATGGCTGTGGAGTCAACCATTCCAGGTCCGAACGCAAATTCCGCGACGCGCTCTGCCATGAGTGCGGGAAGAGAGGCCACATCAGACGGGTCTGCCGAAGCTTACAGGGACCCGGCCAGGCCTCGAAAGGGGCTAACTATCGCCAATCGACAGGAAACCGTCCTGTAAGGCGAGAACCAGTAAACCACTCCTACAGAAACCGAACCTTAAATCGCCCCACGAAGCAAGAAGAGGCTCACCAAACTATCACTATCGGTCACGCCTCTTCCTTGGATGCCAAGAAAATCCGAATTACAGTGGCCATCGAAAATCAGCCTTGCCAAATGGAAGTCGACTCGGGATCGTCTCTCTCAATTGTGTCCAGGAGGACCCTCAAAGAACTCATCCCTACTATCCGGCGCCAAGACCTCCGTTTCCAGAGACTTATCCTTAAGACTATCAAGGGAATCGAATTCCAGTCGTTGGATCCAGCCGAGTCCGGGTCTCATTCAAGAACCGCACAGCATACTTACCTCTGACTGTGATCGACAAAGATCAGCATAGCCTGCTAGGCCTCCAATGGTTCGCGCCACTTGGCATTGAAGTGGTAGGCATTAACCGAATCAGCAGCAGTGACTGGGAGGAAGACCTCGTCCATGAATTCAGGGACGTCTTCGCGGAAAAATTAGGCGGGTACAAGGGGACCCTGATATTGTTCAGCCTTTATCCAAAAATAGCTCCCATCTGCCTTAAGCCCCGTTGAGTTCCGTTTGCCTTAAAGCCGAAAATCGACGAACAGCTCGATAAGCTAATAACTCAGGGGGTACTAGAACCAACCGATCACTCTCCTTGGGAGACCCCAATCGTAACACCAATTAAGCCAGATGGTTCAATTAGAATTTGTGGGGACTACCGGGCCACCCTGAACCACGCCCTATAGCAAAACGCATATCCGGTACCGGTGGTGCAGCACCTCCTCCATTCCCTGGGGGGCAGAAAAGTCTTCACTAAACTAGACTTAGCTCAGGCATATCAGCAACTACCTGTTGATGAAAAGACCGCACAGGCACAGATGATTGTGACGCACCGGGGTGCCTTTAAATGTATCCGGCTCCAATTCGGAGTCAGTGTAGCCCCGGGGATTTTTCAGAGCCTTATGGAAAGGCTACTGCAAGGGATTAAAGGCGTGGTGCCCTACTTTGACAATGTATTAATTGCTGCACCTACCACAAAAATCTTACGGGACTGTCTAAAATTAGTTCTACAGAAATTCCAAGTCTTAAAGTGAAAAAGAATAAGTGTAAACTGTGTACAGATCGTGTCGAATTTTTAGGGTATTTAATTGACAGTCAGGGTATTCACCCAACCGACAGTAAATTGAGAGCCATAAAAAACGCTCCCAGACCTCGGAACAAGACTGACCTCCAGGCATTCCTAGGCCTTATCAACTTTTATAACGTATTTCTACTGCACAAAGCAACTGTCGCTGAACCTTTACATCGTTTACTGGACAAAAAAGCAATTTGGGTATGGGGTCATAGAGAAGAGCAGGCGTTCCGTAATGTAAAAAAACTACTGACTTCTGACGCTGTACTCATGCAGTACAATGAGACCTTGCCATTAAATATCACATGCGATGCTTCGCCTTTTGGAGTGGGCACCATTTTGAGCCACGTATTGCCTCATGGTAGCGAAGCCCCTGTTGCATATTTTTCAAAGACGCTTTCAAAAACTGAGCGAAATTGTAGCCAAATCGATAAAGAAGCCCTCGCGATTGTGTCTGCCGTTAAAAGATTTCACGAGTACGTGTATGGCCGGGCTTTTACTTTCGTGACTGACCACAAACCGTTGCTGGGGATAATAGCCGGAGATAAATCAACTCCCTACATATTATCCCCCAGGATGACTCGCTGGTCAGAATTCTTGGCTGCTTATAATTATCGGCTGCAATACCGCCCAAGGAAAGCCATTCCCCACGCCGACGCATTGAGCCAAGCACCGCTTCCAGAGACTCTCGACGACCCCGCGCCAACAGTAACCACGTTGCAGATCGAGACACTCCACACACCGCCATTAACCACCCATGATATCGTGAGAGAAACAAGACGTGACCCCACCTTAGCGCGAGTCCTCAGTTGGGTGGAACGCAGATGGCCATTGGACCAAATATCAGATGACTTTGCACCGTTCAAAACTCGACAAACAGAGTTATTTTCTCAAAAGGCTGTATCATCTGGGGTGATAGAGTTGTTATCCCAGAGTGACTCCAACAAGTATTACTGAGAACTTTGCACGACGGCCACCCCGGCATTGTGCGAATGAAAGCCCTCGCATGGAGCTATGCCTGGTGGCCGGGCATTGACAAGCAAATCAAGACTTGGGTCAAAGCTTGTCATAGATGCCAGGAAGTGAGCAATGCTCCACCAAAGGCAATCCCAACCGAATGGGAGACACCACNAGACTGTTTGCAACCCACGGATTACCAGACGTTCTGGTATCCGACAACGGGCGCCAATTTACCACGCTGTCCTTCGAGCAGTACCTGGCTGACCGCGGTATCTGACATGCGCTCACTTCGCCTGCGCACCCTGCGGCCAATGGCAGGGCTGAGCGCATGGTCCAATTCGTTAAGAA
>BHEV01021016.1:0-17353 GCA_004319985.1 Emydocephalus ijimae
TTGGTTTTGTTGAAGGCAGCTTCCTCACGTTTCCCCCAAGTCCATGTGGCCGCCTTGTCCAAAAGCCTATGCAAAGGCTCCACCGCGGTCAACTTTTGGGGCAGGAAAACATTATAGAAATTAAGCAGTCCTAGAAATGCCTGCAGTTCTGTTTTATTCGTTGGTGTGGGGGCTTCTTTAATGGCTCTGATTTTTTTCATGGTTGGATGGGTGCCGTGCCGGTCTAGGAGGTATCCTAGGAACTCGACCCGCTCTGTGTACAGCTGGCATTTCTCTTTTTTCACCTTTAGCCCGGCCTCTTTGAATTTGGTTAGTACCTCCCTTAGACGACCCTCTAGTTCTTGCTGGTTGGCTGCTGACACCAGTACGTCGTCGAAGTAGGGCACCATCCCCTTAATTCCTTGCAAGAGTCTCTCCATGAGGCTCTGGAAAATTCCCGGAGCCACGCTGACTCCAAACTGGAGTCTCTTACAGAGAAACATTCCCCGGTGGGTGACTATGGTCTGCGCCTCGGCGGTTTCTGTGTCGACCGGCAGCTATTGGTAGGCTTGCGCCAGGTCGAGCTTCGCAAAAACCTTGCCTCCCCCCAGTGAGTGTAGGAGGTGCTGCACTACTGGCATGGGGTAGGCGCTTTGTTGTAAGGCGCAATTTAGGGTGGCCTTATAGTCCCCACAGATTCTCACTGACCCATCGGGCTTGACTGGGGTGACTATGGGGGTCTCCCACCGGGCATGATCGATTGGCTGTAGGACCCCTTGTTTGATGAGCTTGTCAATTTGCTTGTCGATTTTGGGCCGGAGTACAAAAGGTACCCACCGTGGTTTTAGGCATATCGGGGGAATGCTGGGGTCTAGGCTGAAGGAAATAGGGGGCCCTCGGTACTTGCCTAGGGTGCCGTCGAACATTTCCTGGAAGTCCCGTGCAAGTTGCTCTTCCCAGTTGGCATCTGCGACATGGTCGACGCCTGTAACTTCGATCCCGAGTGGTGCGAACCACTGTAGTCCCAAAAGGTTGGTGCGGTCTCTATCCACGATCGTCAGGGGAAGTTTGCTGTGCGGCCCTTGAAGGTTGCTTCGAAATATCCGGTTCCAACTACCGGGATGTTGTTCCCCTGGTGGACTTTAAGGAATAATTTCTGGGTTTCCAAACTCCTCTTGTGGATCACGGGCACCAAACACTTGATTTCTCGCCAGGCAACCATGGAGAGGTAGGACCCAGAGTCCACTTCCATTTTGCATGGTTCGCCTTCGATGCCCACTTCCACGAATACCTTTCAGGCATCTGCGCTTGATGAGTGGCCGATGACGACCGTCTGGTGGGTTTCCTCTTTCTGACGGTTTTCGCCGCTTCGTCGGCCCCGTCTGTCTCGGTTCCAGCGATTTTTGGCTTCGTGGTCTCTGGCCCTGGGGCGGGTGCCGTCTCGTCTCCGGTTGCTGTGATCTCACCGTCGGGGGCTGTAGGCTTTCCTCAGTCGGCAGACTCGGGCGATGTGACCTTTTTTATCGCAGTGTCAGCAGATTGCATTGAAAAACTGGCACTCTGATTGAGGGTGGTCGCCTCCGCACCCGGCACATGTGGGTCCCGACTTATGACCCCGCCAATCGCGCCGGTCTCGTCCCGTCTGGAGTCGATGGATGTCTTCTTCCTCGTCCGTGGTGTCGGAGGCGGAGTGGAAGTCACCATGATGAGTGGTGGTCTCTCGGCGGTTTGCTTCTGGGTGGGCCTCGGTCGCTGGGCCCATCTCGATGGTCACGGTACATTCCCCGGTGTCTGGTCTCTGCATTCGATTCACCAATTTCCGGATTGCCTCGACTGCGGTGGCTTTGGTGAGGGTGTCGGTGAGGGCGATGTCGCCTTTTGCCATCAGATGGCTTTGGAGGACTGGGTCTCTGAGCCCGAGTACGACACGGTCCCGCAAAGCTTCGTCCATGTCCAAGAACCCGCACATGCCCCCTAGGCTCCATAGATCAGCCACAAAGTCGCTGATGCTCTCACCCGATCTCTGGTCCCACTAGTAGAAATCGTGCCACCTGATGAGGGTGGGCATGGTGGGGGCATAGTGGTTTCGGAGCAACAGCTCGAGATCGGCCCAGTCCATCTCCTTCACGTCCCCGGGTTTTGCGAGAGCTTTTGCCATCTTGAACACTGCGGGCCCACAGTGTGTTAGAAAGACGGCTCTTTTCTTCTGCCCGGTTGCATCCTTCAAGTTGCTACTTTCGAGGAACATTAGGAATTGGTCTGTGTACGATTCCCAGTCCTCGGCAGCTGGGTTAAAAGGTGCGGGCGGTGCGATGCTGGCCATCTTGTCGGTCTCGCTTCCTCAGGACACGTGCTTGATGGGGATTAGTCTCGAGATCCCATCCTCGTCACCAGTGTTGTGTCCGTCGCGGAAGGAGACTCAGAGTCAGTGACTTAGTTCAGCTCTTTATTGGATCCCGAGACCAGCTTTTTGGATTCAAGGGGAAAAACAGCAGCTTTTATTCTCTGGCCGCAGTGACCGCGGCCAATGGTGCCACTTTGAATCTTCCACGATTAGTTTCCACCAATCGTGGGGGATTCGCAGTGGGCCAATCAGTGCGGCTCACTCGGCCAATCAGATCGCCTTGCACTTGGCCAAGCACAGCGCGGCGCTTTCAAGTATGCTAATGACTGTACAGAACACTTTCCATACCCTTGATGAAAAATAGATATTTCTTCTCATCTTGTAAAGAAAGCAATATTATTCTCTATTACATATGCAATGTCAGTATTCTCTGTAACATTACATATGCAATGTCAGTGTGCTAAGACAGCGGCTTCCAAACCCCAGATCCTGTCTATCCAAATTAAATCTACAGAGGTGACATGTGCTACTTTTAAAAAGCTGTCGGGCTAGTAGAATGCCAAGGAGAGGGGATTTTGAGTATATGGGTATGCCTTGTGTCATACTGAAATTACTCCTCAGTATACACTAAATTGGCTCATAAAGGCTAATAATGAACATTTGACAATGATACACTTTCATCTTTAACAAGCATTAATGGATTGAATTTCTATATTTTGATTTTGGGTCATATCTCTGCTAGGCAACTGTAATAAACAAGTGTCTTTCCTTTACTTCCCCCTGTTTCTAATGGCTGAGATAATTGCCAAGAGTTTCCACAGGCACCATATTATAAAGCAGTCAAGATAAACAGTAACTACATTAATGGACTAAAATCTTGGCAATTGAAACCATAGTCTCTGAGAACACAACAGTCATAAGTCCCTGATTCTTACTGTGCTACAACAACATTAATGTATGCAGCTAAAATAATTACTTCCAACTTTTTGTTTTAAAAAATAGTAACCTGTTTCCAGTGACGAAGAAATGATTTAGAGAAATGAAGAATCAATCTGAAGGCTGTTGTTTGAAACTCAAATCTGGTCTGGCTTCAAGAAACAGAGCTGATAAAGTGCCTTATAAATAACCTAGGATATTAATTACATTCCTGAGCTCATTTTTTTAGTTCTATAAAATATTTTAAAGGAAGGGGTAGACTGTATTGTTTGTGCACAGATAGTCCTCTAAGAACAATTTGCTGGTAGCGATGATCAGAACTTGGTATGAGGACTTATTAAATTCTCATGTAGACATGGCCTGGAAAGTTCACATGGAAAGGTATAAGTGGAATTGATAATAAAGACAATGCATGGGGCTAAACAGCAGTGAGAGCTAACTGATCATCCTGATTAGCACAGGCTAAGCCTGCTCATTACTTTAGATTTTATTCTTGAATGATGCTTCAGAAAGCACTTGAGTATAAAATGAAGTGGCATCTTTTTGCAATTCTTTTAAGCAGCTGCCCAGCTCTGAGAAAGACCCATCTCCTTTCATGACTTACAGACAAATGCTATGCTTTTACTCCTCTAGGTTCTGAAGCCTCTTAGTAGAAATGAATTCATCGTATTCTTCAATTCTGCCACTCTCTCAGTATGAAAACTCTTCTGGGCAGTATGCCATTATTTAACAATCCAACTTGTGTCCTGCTGAATATGTAATATGAGCTGCTCTACCAGCCTGCAGAAAGAGCAATGTTGCCAGCTAGCTAGAGTAGAATCATGTTCAGGCTGTCAGCTGGAAAAATACAAGTATGCCATGAGATATTGCCCTTTCCTTCCCTGCCATAAACAGGAAGTTGTTCCTTAGTTTGCAAGAAGGACTTGGGGCCAGACAGCTTTTTCTCCTGATATGACTGTTCTTGATATGCAAAAGGCATATGTAGGCATCATTTTCTCATTGTCTTAATGGGATTTCAAACCATGTCTTCTGTTTCTAAACTTGTGTCCCAAGATATTAGCTTCTAGTGCAGAAATGGCTTGCTGGGGAATTCTGGGGGTTGAAGTCCACAAGTCTTAAAATTTCCAAGGTTGGACACCCCTGTTCTAGAGGCTGTTCCTGTAAAAGTATGCTTGGAGTCCATTGCTTGCCTTGAATCTCTTCCAGGTGTTCTGAAAAATACCAAATTAAAGAAGGATGGAAGCTATTCTTTACATTATAGTCTTTACCTCAGTGTATTGGTGTCAACTCTGAAGGTGGCTGAATGGTGGCCATTTTCTTTTTTGTAATTTCTAGGGAGGTTTCTTTTCTCACTGCTTCGGGGCTGATACAGGAAGGGGCCAGGGAGAGGAGCGTAGAGATTAGCTGGGGTTTAGTAACCTAAATGAAATTCTTTCCTCTATGAATCAAGGACAATGATGCAGATGTCTAAAGGGTGTAGACTGAGGTCACCTAGCAACTGGGCTATATGCAGATTGCACCATGTGCCTGAGACTTGGGGTGAAGTGATAAAGTTTACTTTTAATTGGGGGGGGGGGGGAACTGGCAGCAACTTAGAGCCAGTTTTCCAGCGGGAATATGCCAATTTGATATGTCCTAATAAAACATTCTTTGAGGAATTTGGCTGCCTCAGAGTTCTTATTGAAAAGGATATATTACTTGGAACTCTGACAATCTGCAGGGTGTTTGTATTACAAGCAGGATTCTGTATACTGCAGAAGCTTGTAACATTGTTCAGTAGATTTCAGTTATACTTTGTCAGAGGAATCTGGGCAGGGGTGTACCTCTTTGCTTCTCCTTTCAGAGGGTATTTTCAGAAGGCTGGAAGAAGACTTGTTTGACTGTTTCAGGAAAGACTGTGCATTCACTCAGCCAATTCAGGAAGCTATTTGAATCAATGTGGTGCTGAAATATGCCCAGCGTTTTCTCCAAAATGTTCTTTCTGGATGAAAGAGGATTCTGCTTGTTGACTTATTCTCGGGATATTTGAGGATTTCTTTTGTATTTCTCTTATTGGGGTTTCTGGGTGGCAGATACTTGGGGATATATTGTGCAGTCTTAGCCAGAATTTTCAAAACAGTCTAATCGAAAAGAAGAAATGCAAGGCAGAAAATAAAAGGGAGAATGTTCAAACTTTGACTCTTTGTAGTAAAACAAGTGCAGAAATGTAAGCAATGAGAATTTCACCGAATTTACCGCCCTCCCCAATTAAGGAAAGTATTTCTGAAATCAACTCTCTTTCATTACATTGACTGAGAACTGTTGGTGGAGGAAGAAGCAATTTTCAGCATGGTTTTAGTTTGAATATTGCTTTTTCCTGTTCCCACCCTCCTTCTTAGGGGAGGAGGAATTGTGTGTAGTGGATCCAAAGTGATATATGCATACAAAATATAAGATGATTTGGAACTTTCTGTTCCAGCAATTTCTGCCTATGGCTCTTTAGTTCATGTAACAAAGGATGAGGTAGAGTGCAAAGCAATAGACGCAATCTACATAGACTTCTGTAAAGCCTTTGATTCAGTAGTACATGGCAAACTACTCCTAAAAATAAATCTTATGGTATCTCTGGACAACTGCATAACTGGATAAAAGCATTCCTGTCAAATGGTCAAAATTGGGAGTGTCCTATCAAATTCTGTACCTGTCAATAGTGGTGTCCCCCAAGGCAGTGTTCTAGGACCAACTCTCTTCATACTCTACCTAAATGACCTCTGTGATCATATTAAGAGCAACTGCATTCTTTTTGCTGATGATGTAAAGCTGTTCAACACCACAGACAATACTGCTACCCTTCAAAAAGATCTTGACTATGTATCAGAATGGTCAAACAAATGGCAACTTCAAATCTCAACAAATAAATGCTCTGTCTTACATAGTGGCAAAAAAAATCAGAAAATAAAATACAAGCTGAATAGTCAAGATCTTGTTGATGATCCAAGCTCTGTAAAGGGCCTTGGAATACTCATCTCTGATGATCTAAGTGCTACAGATCTAAGTGCTGTAACTACATAGCCAAAAAGGCATTAAGAGTTGTTAACCTAATCCTCTGTAGCTTTTTCTCTGGTAATATCACACTACTAACTGGAGCATACAAAACATTTGCTAGATCAATACTCGAATACAGCTCATTAGTCTGGAAACCACTTTATGTATCTGATATTAGCAGTTGAGAAAGTCCAGAAATATTTCACAAGAAGAGTTCTCTATTCCTCTACTAATTGTAGAACACCTTATGCCACCAGACTTGAAATTCTAGACCTAGAAAACCTTGAATTACTCTGCCTTCGGTCTGATCTAAGTATGGTATATAAAATCATACATTGCAATGTCCTCCCTGTCAATGAATACTTCAGCTTCAATCATAACAACACAAGAGCACACAATAGATACAAACTCAAGGTAAACCGCACCAAACTTGATTGCAGGAAATACGACTTCAGCAACAGAGTGGTCAATGTCTGGAATACTCTACCTGACTCTGTGGTTTCTTCCCCAAACCCCAAAAACTTTACCCGTAGACTGTCTACTATTGACTTCACCCCTTTCCTAAGAAGGTCTGTAGGAGGCATGCATAAGCGCACCAACGTGCCTACCGTCCCTGTCCTATTGTTTCTTTTATTTTTCTTATATGTACCCATTTCATGTATTCATAACTATGTATATACTTATACTTATTATCTTGTAAGCAATTGACAAATCAAATAAATAAATAAATAAATAAAATAAATAAGTTAGAAGCCTCAAGGAGTTTGCCTTCCATAAAACTGTTGCAGAACATTATCTTAATGACATCTCAGGCAAAATATTTATAGTAAATGAATAATGACTGACCCAAGGAATTGTCCAGAGTATACTGATTTTTGTATCATATTGAAAGAGCAATTGAAACATATTTGTTATTTTGTAGTATATCTTCATTTTGTAAATTGTGAATGATTGCAGGAGAACAACAATAATTTAAGAAAACTATATAGTTGCAATTGTAATCGCAAACCCCACTAGCACAAGAAGAGAAACAGATGCTCAGCAAATCAGGCCATATTAAAATATATCCTTTAAGTTTAATTTGTATTATGTTTGGACTTCATATAATTATATCTGTGGGTAACAGTGGTCATATTTACTGCCCAAAGTACTAGTTGATTGGCTTATAAATACAGCAGACAACCAAAACCAATACATCAGGAAAATGGCACTGACTTAGTAGTGGTAGTTTTATTTATTGTGCACTTATTTTGCACTTAGTTATAAACACAATGCAAACATGCCAAAATAACTGTAGATTCATTCATGCATTATGATAAATAATATAAGAGACCTCTAAACTAAAAGGTCCATAATAATATTAAGCTTTATACATCCAAAGAGGCAGGTAAGAATTTATTTATTTCAAAGAAACACCTTAGAAGCTCGTTAACGAGGACCATTTTTAATTTTTTTTTTAAATCTGATTACAAATGTATCCCTGGTAGAACCTGTTGCAAAGAATTGGAGCAAGATGACAAAAGGTTCTTAACCATGACATAGTTATTCAAGTCTGAACCAAAACACGGCAGTCTTTCAGATATCTGGGTGTGCCAGGCGTGACCTTGTCAACAATCCGTACTATTATTATTTTTGAACATGTATGTAATGGTTGGCAATAAAAAGAACAAAACAAGAAAAAAAAAACGGTATGAGAAACAACATGCTGAAGCTGAAGCAAAGGGTAAAGTGAGGTCATAGGTAATTCAACCAATTGACTGCTTAAATAACCCGACATGTCCATGCAACCAACAGGAAGTTTATGCTCAAAAGAGTATCTTACTGTTTTCAAACAGTGCTTAATTGTCTGATGGATACCATCAAATAACATCATCATGGTTATGAATCTTAGTTTTTTATAAGCTGCTAGGGTGGGCTTGAGTGAACTTTTCCCTGTAATGTTACCTAGATTTGTTTAAATGTTTATTTAAAGTAAACATACAGAAATAGACTTTGTTGCTGGGAATTCCAGAAGCTTTACTTTGAAGACAACTGAAGGATATTAAGTTAAAAAATTTTATTGATTCTTAGTATTTTTTCTTGGTGAAGGCAAGATAGTCAAGGCTTTTTCTAATTCCAATGCTGGCACTAAAGTAACAGATCAGCTTAGGCTAATGCTGTGGGCTTCTACTTCAGAGGTAGAGATCCGATAATTCGTCTCTTAGCAGTCTTGATATAACCTGCCTTCCTGAGGTTTTTTTTCTTGATAGTGAATAAAGCAATCAGCACGAATCAATCTACTGAAGGATGGGGGCTTTTCACTGAAGGATATGAACCTTACTCTAGCATGCTAATCCAGTGGAAATCATTAGGTAGATTTTTTTTGTACACTAGAGCAGAATTTCCCAAATTTTCCAGTTTTGTGAACCGAGGGGAGGGGGGGAGAGATGGTTCCACGCTTGCAGCAGACAAGGATGTGTGTTCAAACCCACTTGCGTGAGCAGATTGAGATGGAGCGTCTGCACATGGGTGCATCTCCACTCGCATGAGCAATTTTTAATAATTTTTACAGACCTCCCACATATATACAACTTGGACCCTAGAAGAAGAAAAAAAAGGCAGGCTATGACTGCAATGCATGAATAAATTAGACACATTAAGAATATTCTTAAAGAGGGAAAATGTGAAGACCTATCGTCTTTTCATTTTTGATCCCTCCCATTTTTGATCCCTTTGCCACACTTATTGATTGAGATGAGGCTACCAAAATTTTAACTCTAGAAGTGTCTGGCCTTTAGTGTGTGTGTGTGTGTTTGTGTGTGTGAAGTAGTTCACATAGTCTTGTTTGAAACAAGAAGAAATGTCAGCCATGATGGCTCTTTGATTGATGGCCCTAATTTGGCTGCATTTTGCCAACCGGACAGCAATATAAATGCTTGCTTTGATTTTAGATTGGATAGATGGATAGGCAAAGAGTAAAACTAAGCCACAAAGCACGCATAAGAATTACGTACCGCCTCATTTGCAAATAACTCTATAAAGACTGTTAATATTGTTTAGTGCATTGCTAGATTTATGACTCTTTGGCATAATAATTAAATAGTAGCTCTTCATCCCCCAAGAAGTCACCCACCTTTTGTCATCATTAGACGAAATCAGGCTGAGTGTAAACATTGTCTCGCTTCCTCCATATTTTTGTATTTGTATGCAGCAATTGTCAGCGTGTCGGCAGTGGACGGTGATAAAGTGCATTTTTCTGCTTGGGTGGTTAGCCCTTTCATTTTTACAAGTGACAAAATAAAAATCTGCTGAAGAGTGAACATGCTGCTTTCACTGTGTCATCTTGGCCCTGCGGGTCATTTTATTATAAAAATGTAAAAATCCAGTCAATTTTATTTAATCAGCTGAAAAGGAAAAGTGTTTCCAGGTCATTAATCAAGTGCTCCTTCTCTGTGGGACTTGTCTCTTCAGAAACTGCCAGCTGAATCATTAATAAAGCTGAAAAGGTTGGTGCCAGCAAGTTTTTTCAAAGCCGAACTCACGATCCCCAACCTGGTGCACTGCAGAGACATTGGAATGGCAGACTTAACCAGCATATCTGGAAGGCACCAAACTGAGGGAAATTAACAGATTAACAGGGTTGGAAGAGACTTTGTAGGTCATCTAGTCCAACTCACCTTTCGCCCAAGCAGGAGACCTTACACCATTTCTGACAAATGGCAGTCAAGTCTCTTCTTGAAAGCCTCAAGTGATTGGAGTAGAGGTTATCAAATTGGACTAGAGGTTATCACCAAGAAAGTCAGCTGAGTTAATCTAATGAAACTCTTTGTTTCTATTAAAACATCCAGGTTTCTTAAACACGGGGTAGAGGAGAGCCACCAGTTGTTGTTTTTTAAAAATCCATCCAAACATTTAAGTGTTTCACACTGTTGATAAACGTGCAGCAGTTGTTATCGTATTTCATAATACTTTCCATAATTATATGTTTTTTGAAATGTTCCCTGACCTTATATTTATGTGAAACCTTTATTATGTGAATTGATCAAAACAAAATGAGATGGAATGAAGAGATAATTACTATTGCATCTATATAATAATGACAGTAATTAAAACCACAACACAAATATGGCTTTCTTACAGGGATGAGCCAGTGGCTCAAGCCCATGGAAACAGCATAATGAACTAGAAGATGACAACAATCCAGGGATCTCCCCACCTGATGTTTGGGACAGCACTGTTGTTATACATTACTGAGGGGTTGTAATTCTTGTCTGGTTTATTTCTGAAAAATTAAGTATAGGCTTTAGATTTAAAAATAATTTTTACTGCCACATATTCACACCTGTAATGCTGAGATGTCTTGGAGGTATGAATTCTCTGTCCCCTGAGATTTTTAAGATGAAGATATATAGGCACCCTGAACGATAGTTGTTTTGATTTTCCTGCATGTTACGTAGCATAAATTTGACAATCCTTCTATTTCACTGTTCTATGATTCTGTGATAATCTGATTGATGTTGCAAGTTTTAATATACAAATAAATAAATGGACTGCTGTATGCTAAATAAATAAATATGTTGTCTGGAAAAACTACAAGAGTTAATTGCTTATGGGGAATCAAGTCGGTGTTAACTCTCAGTGACTACATTCTGTCCCTGGCCTTTCAAGTCTTTCAGTGATGGAGCCATCCTATCTGTATCAATAGAAAAGACTATCATTGTGTCCTCAGAATACCCTGTAACTGTTTCCATTCACCTCACAGCTGGTTGTTCTCTTTTTCTCTGTCACCTTTCCCTTTTTCTCTGTCACCTTTCAGTGTTGCTGTGGCCTAGAGGTAGAGTTCCCTCCTCACAATCAGGAGGCTGTGAGTTCCATCCTGGTAGAGGCAGACATTTCTCTTCCTGGGCATACTGAGAATATATCTGCTGTACAAAACTCCTCATAGGTGACAGGAACAGCATCCGTCCATTAAAACACTCAACTAGCCCCATTCAGTTACTCAGACACGACCCCACAGGGGATTATAGGGTTGTTAAAAGATGGTGATGATGATGATGACAATTCTACCCCAAAATACAAAAATAATAGAAAGGGTAAAAATATCTAACCAAATCTTTAAGAATAGCATATTACTTTTTATAATACTGACAACAAGCAGGCTCTACTAGAGATTATGTCCACAAGCCTCCCATGTGATACCCTAAAACATGGGTCCTCATTTTACTGGTTTTGGAAGGATGGAAGGCTGAGAAGAAACAGAGAAAATACGAGGGAGGGAAGAAGGGAGGGAGAGAGAGAGAACTTATGCATAAAAGCAGATTCTAGTTTTAGTGCCTCCATATTTTGATCCATCTCTAACTATCTTGATCACATGAAACTTCTACTGACATTTGTTTCATCCCAAAGAACACACACAAAAGATCAAAGAATATATTGATTATAAAAATAAAATCTTGAAATCTTGCATGTGCTTTACAAAATGGGATCCTTTAATAAAGATATATTTAAATATAATCCAGCAAAACAATTTTGTATAATAATTGATAGTGCTACTGGGCATAAACTCATATAACTACAGTAACTATGTTACATTTATTATTTTTCAACTACTGTAAGGACTGAGATATGAGAAATGTATCTAGTCAATAATAATTCTGATATGGAATTAAAAATTGTCATAGAGAATTAGAAGGGTTAATATAACAACTAATGAAGAGCCTAAACTTTGATTAATTTTTTTTTACCATAATTATCTGATTTACAGACAAAATATAAAGATACGTCGAAAGAAAAACCCTAATATATCTGGAAAATCTTACTAGGACTGAATGCAGTACTTTATTAAAATATCTAATTATTAATAAATATATATATAAATTACTACTTTATTCTATCTGGTCTATTTTCTCAGACATAGCTGTATATGCATAAACAAACAAACAAACAAATAAATACATGCATACATACATGCATACATACATACATGCATACTAACTTACATAGCCTATTACATTTTAAATCACCATAGGCATAAGCCTAGAGTGATCAGGGTTAGCTCATGGTGACCTGGTTCTTTCCACTATTCCACTCATATCCTCAAAACCACCAGCCCTCAAGCTTTTGAGTTGCAGAGATTGGTTCCATGGTGGGCACTTTTTCTATGAACTGGAGGGACGTGGTTTTGCATGCTACCTGGATCCTGTGCGTGCATGGACGGCTCTTTGCTTGCTTGCATGGCTCAGCTCCTGATGGGCTGCTGACCGGTGCTGGTTCAGACTCAGGGGTTTGCGGGACCCTTGCTCTCAACAACCAATCTATAAAAAGTGAGTTTCCTGACTTTCAGAAAAACTTGTTCAACTCCTTCTCAGTAACATAGCTGTAGCTGTGGATATCTACATGTAGCCATTACAGGACAGAGTTTAAGGCTAAGACCTATGGTGCAGTGGGTCCTTCCAATCATCCATTTCTGAATAGCAGGTAGCTTTTGAGGTTCCCTGACTTGCACTAACATATATGTTAATCTTTCAAGTTGGTCCAGACAGGAACCACATCAATAAATACTAGCTCTAGCTTTATTGTAAAACTACATTAACAAAATCTTGCAAGACTGAAAGTATTTTTCCCCTCTTCTATTTCTACTATGTGGAAAAGGAAGAAGAGTCCTTTCTGAAAAGCATCCCATTGCTCCTCTCCTTCTGTGGATTGAGATATCTGTTATATGTTGTTATATATGTTGTAATCCCTCATTCAATTGTTCTCATTAACTTTCTGTTTTCCAGAATAGATATTGAAATGATTCGTATGTAGCTGGGAATGTTGGTGGCCTGAGATCTGACTGCATAGCTCAAGCAACTTGATTTGTATATTTTGGGAAATTTGTAGGTGTTGATTGGGCATCCAGAAGTGTCTCCACATAGATAGTGGAGTATAGGAGCAATGTCCTACCTGCCAATGAATATTTCAGCTTCAACCATAACAATACAAGAGCACACAATAGATACAAACTCAAGGTAAACTGCACCAAACTTGATTTCAGGAAATATGACTTCAGCAACAGAGTGGTCAATGTCTGGAATACTCTGCCTGACTCTGTAGTTTCTTCCCCAAACCCCAAAAACTTTAACCTTAGACTGTCTACTATTGACCTCACCCCTTTCCTAAGAAGTCTGTAAGGGGCATGCATAAGCACACCAACGTGCCTACTGTCCTATTGTTTTTCTTATTTGTATCCATTTCATGTATTCATAGCTATGTTTATACTTATACCTGTTATCTTATAATCGCTTGACAATAAATAAATAAATAAAAAATAAAATAAAATATAAAAATATAGTTATCTGTATTTTTAGGAAATGGTTTCAACAGATTGGAAAATTCCTTGTGTGGGACATTGTGTGAGGACAGAAATTAATAGAATGTGGTGTTGGAATTTTGCTTCTTGGATTCCCTGCACAATCTTTCTTATTCATAATATCAATTATTAAGTTATTCATTTATGAGTTTTTGACATACTTAATATGGACTCCCAAATGTGCTTTTTCAAGAGGCAATTGGACTTTCTTCTTTTACTTTGAAGAAGTTTCAGTTCTAATCCAAGAAGTTGAAGAAGCTTTTTGGATGGGAATCAAAATGTCTTCAAAGAAAAACCAGAAAGTCCAGTTGCCTCTTGAAAAAGCATATTTAGGAGTCTATATTAAATATGTCAAAAACATGACCTGTATGACTGAGAATCTCCATAAACATAAATGCAGTCTCAGGGACATCTGAAAATACAGTAAAAAAACAAAAAAACTTTTGTGATAGAAATCCTATTCCTTTTTTATGTAAATTGATACCTCTCAACAGACGCCGGTATGTAAGTTTATCAATGAAAGGACTTTTTTCCTGTAGTAGACAGGTCCCATTTTAAATACTTTATTATTGCAACTTTATAATCTTATGGTGGTTTATTTTTTATCTTTGTTGTATTGCATGTTGGTTTAGGGTGACATATGGAGGGGGTGGGACAGAAAGATAATGTTATCTTATTAGTGCTGAAATTAATCCTTTGTGAAATAGTTTTAAATTATTCCAGCTTTCACTTGTGATGATTGTACTGGAAAAATATGACACCATGCAAATAATACAAGTCAGTTTTAAAGTCTTTAACCATTTGGATAAACATATGAAATTATGAAATAAACATATGAAGTTATTTAATGGTTCCAATTCTAGGAAAACAGTATATTCTTCTGGTTTCATTTTAAAAGCAAAGTCCATTTTGCTAAATGACTGTATAGGTAACCCTTGACTTGTCCATCATTTATGCCCAATATGGAGTTCGATCATGTGAATGCAGGGAGGAGGCGACTCTTGGAATTTCAAAACAAGATGGCAAGTACCCCCAAGATAGGTCCGTTATAATTTTTAAAGGTGACTAAGTGACTTTTCATAAATCAAGGACTATGTGAAACAGAAATCAGAAGGAATAATATCCTGATCCTGCATCTCTGAGCAATGACTTATATTTATCCCACATTCATATCTATGAAGTAATGATCCGTGGGTTCAAAAAACAAAAAAATCTACAGTTACCACGAGCATGAGAAATGATTGCTTGTCCAAGCTTAGAAAACAATACAAACTTGCTGGGCTTGTCCAGAGAATTCCTGAAAGGTAATTTTGGCCTGAACTATCTTGGGAACTGTCAGCTTTCAGGAAGAAAAGGAGAGGCTCCCGTAGCCCATTTATGCATCCTTAGGATCAAATGGCTCAGGAAGCTTTCCATCACGGAAAGCTGGAGTGTTTTATATATATCAGAAACAATTGCATGAACAATCCAGTTAGCTTGAGTCTGATGCATCACTGTTCCTGCTGTGATAATATAGACCTTCATAGACTTTTGTAACTAAGGCAGAGAGTTTTTGTTACAATTTTCCATTCTTCTCTTTTTGAAAGATTTCTCTCTTGTATGCAGTAATAGCATTTTGAAAGTGCTTTGTTCTTTACAGCAGTCTTATTATTACAATGGCTACTCTGTAAATACATAAATAAAGCCTGCTAAAATAACCTTGGGCCAGCATTTGCATTGTTCTGACATCTCTTCTAGTAATGTATGTATTTCAAAACTTCCATGACATTTGATCCTCAAATAGAAGAACATTTAAAAAAAATAATAAGAGTGTTAAGTCACTAGTCCCCCCCAGGGTCTTCAATTAGTCTAGCAAAAATGACAATGCTATCACAATGGGGGGAAAACAATCCAAAGGAACTCACAGTGCTGATTTAAAAGTCAAATATCTTTTCAGAAAGAATGGAGGGATATTACAATACTTGTTGCAAATGGCTTTTTAAACATATAAACATGAGGGTACTTCCACACAGAGTTTTGAGGCCAGTTTTACATTTACATCACCCTACTGTTAAGTTTGAAGCACGGACGAGAAAGAATGGAGACGAGCCGGTGAAACGGTGAACTTCAACTCTTTATTTACATGGTGACAGCTCAAACAAGGGCAGCTAAGGCCCTCTTTATATAGGCAACCCAATAACTATTTAACCAATAATAACCCAGGAGCACTAGCTCCATTAAACAATACGAAGGCTCCGTTAATGGCCAATCAGATTCCCCTGAACGGGCCAATCCGATCCTTTAACAGCCAATCAGAAGTGCAGGGCCAGAACTCTGCACTTGACTCCAAGATAACTTTATTAAACCTTATGCATTCACAACACCCCTTCCCCCCTGGCTTCTTTTTACAGGGCGCAGTTACATAGTCCTTTAGGTAGGACGGTTGCTTTATTAGTCTGTTTGATTTTCGCTGTGTGTTTTGCATTTGGCTGCAATCTTGCTGAGGTAGATTGTTGTTTAGGGAAGGGGTTTCTTCTGGTTCAGCGTTCACATTTTCGTCCTCACCGATATTTTCGGTAACTCCCTGAGGTGGACCTACTCCTGTCTCTGGTTCCCGTTCCTGTGTCTCTATTCCGCTATCGTTCCCTTCGAACGGGTTTTCTTCTAATTGAAATTCGTCTTCTTCTGTATCTCCCACCCCCTCAGTTTGATCATAAGGGAGTTCAGAAATGCCTGATCGGAGCCGTGATCGTAATTGATCGATAACAATTTCCAAATTCTATCGTCAAGGCATTTTACAACGTAGGATCTCGGGCCGGTTACATGTATTACTATTGCTTCTACCCATAGCGGATCACCTGATAGGTTTTTAGTGTATACCCAATCACCTACCTGGAAGGTACGGCATCGGCCACTGGATCCGAGTGTTTTTTCCGGCTCATAAGCTGGGTGTAACCGGTCGAGGTGGGAGCGGAGCCTGCGTCCCATTTGCAATTCGGTGGGAGTTTTGTTGGTGATGCTGTGAGGTGTGATCTGTTGTAGAAAGAGGATTCGGTTGATTTTGTCATCGATGTTATCGTAGTCTAATTTCTGCAAAGTCTTTTTGACGAATTGAACTATGCGCTCAGCCCTTCCATTGGTGGCAGGATGCGCAGGCGAGGTGAGCGCATGTCGGATGCCGCGGTCAGCCAGGTACTGCTCGAAGGACAGCGCGGTAAATTGGGGCCTGTTGTCGGATACCAGAACATCTGATAGTCCGTGGGTTGCAAACAGTCTTTCCAATCTTTTGATGACTGCTTCAGTGGTTGTGTTCATCATGCGGTGAATCTCGAGCCAATTCGAGTAGGCGTCGACGGTTAGAAGAAAGGTGTGGCCTTTGGTCGGCCCTGCAAAGTCCAGGTGAATACGGGACCAGCGTCCCCGTGGCGTTTCCCACTCGGTCGGAATGGCTTTTGGTGGGGCGTTGCTCACTTCCTGGCATCTATGACCAGTTTTAACACAATTCTTGATTTGCTTGTCGATGCCTGGCCACCAAGTGTAGCTTCGCGTGAGGGCTTTCATTCGCACGATACCAGGATGGCCATCGTGCAAGGTTCTGAGTCCTGCTTTTTGGAGTCGTTCTGGGACAATGACTCTATCATCCCAGATGACACAGCCCTTTTGCGAAAAGAACTCTGTTGGCCGCGTCTTGAATGGTGTGAAGTCATCTGATAGCTGGTCCAATGGCCATCCGCGTTCTACCCAGCTCAGGACTCGCGCTA
>BHEV01021018.1:0-10855 GCA_004319985.1 Emydocephalus ijimae
AGACATCGCGAGAGAAACCAGACGAGACCACACCCTAGCCCGAGTCCTAAGCTGGGTAGAATGGGGATGGCCATTGGACCGGGTCCCAGATGACTTCGCACCATTCAAATCGCGACAAACTGAACTGTTCTAGCAGAAAGGCTGCATCATCTGGGGTGATAGAGTCGTAATCCCAGAACGACTCCGAAAGACACTCTTGCAAATTCTACACGAGGGCCACCCTGGCATCGTGCGCATGAAGGCGCTTGCACGAAGCTACACTGGTGGCCGGGAATGGATCGCCAAATCGAACAGTGGGTTAAAGTTTGCCCTAATTGCNACTGACCGCAGCATCCGCCATGCGCTCACCTCGCCAGCGCACCCTGCGACCTACCGCCGAGCAGAACGCATGGTCCAGTATATAAAAAAGACATTATTAAAAACGGACTACGATAATATCGACAAAAAAGTGAACCAAATCCTCTTCTTGCAACACATCACACCACACAGCGTTACCGGGAGAACTCCAGTGGAATTACTAATGGGACGATGACTCTGCTCCCACCTCGACCGGCTGCACCCTGCTTACGAACCGGAGAAACCCATAGGGTCCAGCGGACGCTGTCACACTTTCCAGGTAGGAGACCTCGTTTATGCACAGAACTTATCTGGCCACCCATTATGGATAGAAGCGACAGTAGTACACGTAACTGGTCCCAAATCCTACATAGTGCAATGCCTGGACAATAAACTGTACAAACGGCATATCGACCAATTGCGGTCGCGACTTGCGCCAGCAAATCATCAAATTCCCTTTGACCAAACTGAGGGGGGGGGAGAGTATGGAAGATGAGGAAGATCCAGGGAACCCGTTCGAAGGAAACGACGACGGGAGCGACACGCAAGAAAGGGGGCAAGAAGAGGAAGAAATTGCACCTCAGGGAATAGAGGACAATGTAGGAAACGAGGAAGAAATAAACTCTGAATCTGAAGCAGAATTGCTGCTAAACAACGAACTACCTCAACAGGATTGCAATCAGCCAATCCAACGGAAATCTAAAAGACTTAAAAGACAACCGTCCTATTTGAAGGACTATGTGACCATACCGGATTTGAGGAACCAGGGGGAAGGGGTGTTGTGTATACAGTAATTCAATAAAGGTCTGAGCTTGAGGTAAAGTGCAGGGTTCTGGCCCTGCACTTCTGATTGGGCTATCAGGCAGCTCGACCAGGATTGGTCAGCTATAACGGACCTGATTGCTCCTTAACTACGAGTTCCTATTGGTTAATAGAGATAGCGTTCCTAGTTCGTTATTGGTTGAATCATACAAAAGATGCCTATAAAAGGCAGAGTTAACCGTTGTTGTTATTCTAGTCACGATGCAAATAAAGAGCTGAAGTTCACTGTTCAACAATTGTCTCCAGTTATTTTGACCCATGCCCAGTACTTAACAATTTGTATGTGGATCTTTGGTTATTCAGGTTTTCTCCCACAAAGCACAAAGCTGAAGACACAAGCCTGAAGATGATGAATGAGACTTCATCGAAATGTCACCTAGATACTTCCAATTTTATGTGGGAGAAAACCTGAATAACCAAAGATCTATCTATCTATCTATCTATCTATCTATCTATCTATCTATCTATCTATCTATCTATCTATCACATCCACATTCACATTCACATTCACATTCACATTCACATTCACACATATACACGCACATGCACATATGTGTGTGTGTCTGCTTGTACATGTATGTGTGTATGTGCGATTGGTCCATTAACTTGGAGCATTAAAAGAGAAGCAATCCTATTGGCTAAACCAGTATTTCTGTCATTTCAGTTGTAACTATGAAATAGCCTACTGTACAGTGGTGGGTTTTCAATTTTTTCCCTACCAGTTCTATGTGTGCACCCATCCATTTTCTGTGTGCACAGGGATCAAATACCAGCCTCTTTCAATGCTGGTGAGCTGCCTGAACTGTTTTTTTTAGCTCAGCTGAGGCCCAGCAAAAAGCTCCGCTGAGCGAAGCAGCTGAGCTAAAGAGCAAGGAAATATAGGTGGGAGCAGGTGGGTGGGGCCAGTCAGAGATGGTATTTGCCAGTTCTCCAAACTGGTCAAAATTTCTGCTACTGGTCCACCAGAACTGGGCCGAACTGGCTGAATACCACCTCTGCTACTGTACCATCTTCTTGTGAGCTCTCTTTTTCTGTTATATCCCTCTTCATTGTCTGTTAATGTTGGGCTGATGAGCAACGCAGCACAGCGGATGCTTAATTTCAGCATCCCTGGCAACCAACGGCTTGTGTTCTTTTCTAGCTTTCCAAGAAAGGCTGGTGAGCTTCTCAAGCAGGATCTGAAGCACATAATGCAGCTGAACATTAGAGCCAGACAATTGCTCCTACACTCATAATCGATGAGGTTTTAACCTCTGAATTCTATGAATGGAGCGGTCAAGGGACAGCTTTGAATTTGGCCCAAGAATGGAAATCAGCTTCCTGTGTACTTAGGGACGGGCAGGACTTCACAGAGGAAAAGATCCATCTTTGGTCAAAAACCCTGTCATCACTTGAAAAATATACTTATATGAAAGGAGAGATGAGACACAAAAATACATGTATTAGAACAAAATTGAAATATGCATTACAGCTACTTCTTGACTTACAACCATCTTTTTTCTGATTTTGATATTTTACAAGCTTTAAAAATTACTCAAATGTTATATATTTAAGGGGGGGGGCTTCATTTTAAACCCAGAACCCAAAACACAAAAATTACATTAGAGCTTTCACTCTAATGTGTTTTCTCCCTTTAGGTTTAAAAAAGAAAAGAAAAGTAATAATATAGGGAATTCTCTTAATATAAATTATGATAAAGATTAATAAGTTCGCAGAAGCATTTTTTTTATTCCCCACAGCCATGAGAAGCAGGGACAGTCAAATTGATTCTTTTATCTAAAGAAGAGACTATATTTAACTTTGTTTCTATTTGGAAACTGCTTCCAGATTTTGTTTTTGCTAATTAGATAGATTTGTTTTTATAGAAATGGCTAGTATATACTATTGTGTAAAAATAAAAGGTTGAGGTTGTAATGTTGTTATCTTCTACTATCTCTTCTGAAGAGTATTGGAAGTCGGAGCTTCTTTCTTTCCCTTTTCCTCTTCACACCATTTTTTTTCTTTTTCCCTTCCTCTCCTAGTTTCCTATTGCTTTTTGAATTTATCTTTATATGTTACATTTTTATAAATAAAACTAGTATTAAAAGAGGCTTGCAACCATTCATTAAGCAACCGTTTGAAGTTATGGCAGCAGTGAAAACAGTGATTTACGACCATTGCAGCATCTCTACAATCATGTAATCAGAATTTGGGCACTTGGCAACAGGCATGTATTTATGGCGGTAGCAGCAGCATCCTGGGCTCAGGTGATTGCCATTTGCAACATTCCTAGTTCTGTATTATCCTTGACTGAAATCTCTATAATGTTTGCTTCCTTGAGGTTGGCTAGCTACATTGGGTTTGACAATTATATTGGGGAAATGTACTTATAGGAATATGTGTACATTCCTGTACAAATGCCTATTATGTGTCATAGGAAAAATAACTATAAACATCAATACTGATTTGCGTTCTGACTTTCGGTGGTGGTAACCTGCATTCAGCATCACAGGATAGTTGAATATAAAAGGATACAAATCTAGACTTTTAAGAGCTTGGCATTTTTCATCTAGACAGAGGAATTCATCAGGTTTTTGTACTTCAGATGCTTATTTGTTTCCAAATGTCTATGAATATTCTCAGTCATCCAGGTCATGGTTGTCTCAAAGGCGCTTTTTTTTTTCCCCCAAAAAAGAACTAGACCGTGTTTTTTCTTTTGAGGAAGAAATGTGTTTTCCTTGAGGAAGACAACATTTTGTTTCTCATCCAAGAAGCTTCATCCATTCTAACAGGATGGTGAGGGGTTCTGACAGGATGATGGGATTTATTTCCAAAGTTCTATCTGCTTATACCAACATGCTGATGAGTTTCTACAAAAGAACCAAACTATTAAAATGCTTGCTCCTTCCCACTTCTGCACTAAGAATTCCAACCTTGCTGTTTGGCAAGGCAGATCATTTCAAAGAAAGATTTACTTGTGTAATGATCCAGTATAGCCAGCCAACTGTGCACTTAGCTCAATAAAGAAGCTCAAATGGCATCTCTTTGAAGAGTCTATGACAATTTGCCATGGCCAACTCTCCACGGCCATCTTGCCATGACCAATTTGCCATGCCCAACTACTATGGGACAACTCGCCACAGCCAAACTAACCACAGGACAAGAGTTACACTAATATCAAAGATAGAATAGAATAGAATAGAATAGAATAGAATAGAATAGAATAGAATAGAATAGAATAGAATAGAATAGAATAGAATAGAATCATTAAAGAAAGGATGCAAAAGGAGGGACGGAATGAAACATGAATGGCAAACATTAAAATGTTTTGTTATTTATTTTAAAAAATTAAATAGAATTATTAAATTGTTCCACAGTGAGTTGTCCTAAGGCTAGTTGTCCCATAGCGAGTTGGCCATGGTGAGTTGTTCCATGGCAAGTTGTCTGTGGCGAGTTGGCCAGAGTGACTTGGCTATAGCAAGTTGTCCCATTCCACTCTTTAAACTCAGTAATTAGCATTTCTCCCTCTCTGCCTCCTTCTTTCTCTCTCATGCTTCTGTGTCTAAGGCCAGGAAACAATGTAAATTTTGACCATGACATGGAACCTTTCTGGTGGCTCCATATAACAGAACCTTTGGGTCACAAAATTCTATTGGGGACTCATGCATGCTGATTTTGGTTATATGAGCTACTCAACCTTATGTTGCAGTCTGCAGAAAGAATTGACTACCACTTGCTTATAGTTTGATTCTATCCACACCCATCTCTGACAGCTTCTCATTACAGTCAAGTCTCTATTGAGAAACAAGGCTGGCCCGAACGCTAAGACATGCTTTGACAATTACTTCCTGCTGGGAAAAGACCAGCTAGAGAGGGCGGAGACTCAAGTGGAGGAATAGCCTTAATCATTATGCAGCCATAAGAGATGCAGGATTGACCCCTGCTCCCTTAAGCTCCATGGAACCTTATCTAACTGTTCCCAAGGGAAGGCAAGCAATCCGGATGCCCTGTAATACATACATTCCAGTGCCCCATGTTTGGGTAACACTGTTGAACAATGGCAGCTTAATCTGTTAAGAAGCCTTAATTCTCCTAAAGTCAAGTTGCATCCCCTTATTTCTCAAGTTTTATGTCAGCTACAAAATAGACCTTTCTCAGCAGAACCAAAAATGCTTTTGAAGGGGGCATATTTAAAATATCATACTGCTTCACTCCCTTGACACATGATGTCTCTGTGGCACTCATGTTCATGCTACTATCTACAAATATTTATTCACTCCCTAAGAACTGTTTACTACTTTTATTTCAAGTATGGAATAAAGCCTGAAGGGCATCTTCAAATATATAAAAGGTTTACTGAGAGAGATTGGCCTTATTCCAACCAGAACCACGGAGTTGCAACTATAGAGAAGAAGTCAGGGTAAGATAATACAAGGAATTGCCAGACAGTAAGAATAAGCTGCCTCATGAATTGGCATGATTCCATTCATTGGAGGTCTTCAAAGAGAGGTTGAAAATGCTTTAGCAAATCATGCGCTGGGCAAGGGCTGGTCTAAATAACTGTGAGGTCCCTCAAATCCTAGGTCTATGAGTAGTTGAATGTGTAGCCCACCAGGGATATCCCCAGTGTCTCAGTGAGCAACATCTACATGCATCTCCTAAGCAGGTAAAGTATTTTTCACCAGCTGAAAGCCCAACAATCCCAGGGAACTGAAGAAATCTAGAAGATAGGGAGAAGAAGATCTGGTCAACGCAGGAGATGCTGCCCATTTCTGGACCTCATTCAAAATTCAGACTCTCTCCAAATAATGTGGTCATGCCACAACAAGAGCAGAAATCAACCCCCTGTTGTAGTGAGAGATGCCATCCGCCATAAAGTACAAGGAGGAGAATTTTTGTGCAGTCAGAATACAGCGACAGCAAATGGTGCAGTGCAGTACCAGTTTGCTCGGGTTTCAAAAATGCAGAGCTAGAACTCTCCCTCCCTTCTCTTTCCCCTTTCTATTGATTATATTAGGCTTTTGAGACAAAAAGGAACAAGGTAGCCAAGCAATTGTACATGTGTTTTTAAAAAAAAGTCAGCTGGAAGATGTTTGCTGTCCCTCGCCTGCTCCTCTGACTGCTTGTTCGGCATAAAGAGGCTCATTAGAATGCGTGCAAAGAAGCCAAGAAAGCAGGAGGAGAATTGACAATTTGTTCTGTGTCCTGGCGTGAGATGGGAAGGAGGGGGAGGAAGAGAGAAATTTTGGAGAAATAGGAAAAATCTGGGTGCAGAAGGCAAAAGGTCTGCCAGGTCTATGCAATGGAGCTGTGGCATTTTTCGTTGTGGATGGGACAGAGGGCAGCTTTTTCTGAAATGGGGCAGAGCTTCAGAAGAGTCCCTGAGCTTCCTTGCAGGTGGCCACACTCTGCATTGGTTGCAGGTAGTCCTGCACTTACGACTGTTGCAGGAAATTACAAGATTCAGACCTTGGAATCCAGAAATAGTTTTATTTGCGCAAAGGTTCAGAACATTTTAGCCAAAGCAATATCTGAATGCCTTCCTATAGATTTGACACCACATTTATACATTTCAGAAGTACTAAACCACAGAAATATAACTTGTCAGCATTTCATTGGTTACTTCAAACTCCAGCTCTCCTCCTCCCCTGTTGCAAGGTTAAAGTAGCTGGATTGTTACAAATATTTTGCTAACCCATTTTGCTAAACCCTCTAGCTTCCTGTAGCTCCATTTGTGGTTTTGTTGCACGTGAGACAAGGCTTCCTGCTTGACAAATATGAGTGAGTGACCGACGGATGAACCTATGATCTGACATTTTTCATTTCTCAAAAGAACAATCTTTTATATCCTTCTTTATGTTCGGCCTTATGACCACACTTGAGCCCAATATCTCTGTAACTTAGCGAGACATAGGTTAAATTATTTTGCCCCATTTTACTATCTTTCTCGCCATAGTTGTTCAATCAATCACGGCCCTTGTTAAATAAGTAACATAGTTGGTTAGCAAATCTGGATTCCCCATTGACTTTGCTTGTCAGAAGGTCACAAAAAGGGGATCACGTGACCCTGGGACACTGCAACCATCATTACTATGAATCAGTTGCCAAGTGCCTGAATTTTGATCACGTGACCATGGGGATGCTGTAATGGTCGGAAGTGTGAAAACCACCGTAAGTCACTTTTTTCAGTGATATTATAACTTCAAATGGCCAATAAATGAACAGTTGTAAGTTGAGGACTTACCTGTATTATTTTGCAGGAATTTTGCAAGGACTCCAATAGCAATAACATTTAGCAATAGCACTTAGACTTATGTACTGCTTCACAGTGCTTTACAGCCCTCTCTAAGTGGTTTACAGAGTCAGCCTATTGCCCCCAACGATCTGGATCCTCATTTTACCCACCTTGGAAGGATGAGTCCGCCTTGAGCCCAGGGGTGGGCTGCTAAGACTCTGCAGGGCTCAGAGAGCCCCCAATAACCTCAGAAAGATAAGCAGCAAAGGAAAGCTCTTAATAGGCTTAATTGAACTTCTGGGCATTCAGCCAAGAACATTTCCCACCTCGTAAAAGTGTTGCAAGCTAGATAAATAATCCACTCAGCACTTGTAAGGGAGAGCCATTGAGAAAAACCAGATCACCTTTTCATCAAGTTTAGACATATCTGATCTCATTTCTGTTTTTAACTTTCCCATTTCCTCCTTCAATAACTAGGGATTAATTCCCAAATAATAAGAATCACGTAACTCATCAGAAACTCCACTAAGACTCCAAAATCCCTCTCACAGTCACTGCTATTAAGCCTGGTTTCACCCAGGCTTTTATTTAAGTATTAAATGCATGAAATAATAAATAACTTTTTGGTATGTACCTTTTTTTAGGTAATTGGGACAAAGAAGCAACGTTGAATTGGCCACACCCACCCAGTCACATGACCACCTAGCTATGACTACCCACTCACATGACCCCCTGCCCCACCCACCCAGCCACATGACAACCCAACCACACCCACCCACCCAGTTATTAGGGCAGAGAGCCCCTTGCTAAAAAATTTGAAGCCCACCCCTGCTTGTGCCTGGTGAGGTATGAACTGCCAAATTGCAGGCAGCCTGCAGTCAGCAGAAGTAGCCTGCAGTACTGCACTCTAACCACTGTGCCACCCACAGCTTGCACACACAGAATGCATGAAGGGGGGCTTGGAAGAACACAGGGTCTTCCTCTCCCTTCCACTAATGAATTTGTGAAAAATTAGGATTGTAGAGTGGGGCTGTCTGGTAAAGATTTTAGATACATCAAAAGGGGAATGCATGCACTATGGATGATCAGGGATGGTAGGATTGAAGCAAGAGTTGGCCAGGACTGGAACTGAGAATGAACAAGGGCATTTTTTTTTCTATTCTTTTTTGAATAGGTACAATGTTGTCTTGTCTTGTCTTGTTTTGTTCTGTTTCTTTTCCTCCTCTGTTTTGCTTCCCACTGAAGATTGTTAAGGAAAAAAGAAGCCTCTTTTTTTTTTGGTCACTGGGGCAATCCCTTGCAAAAGATTTTTGTAATTAGGCCAAGGGCCATGGGTGGTTTGAGGCCTGCAGGTTGCCTTCTTCATCTGGGATCTCCAAACACTAAAGCATATTCCACCAGGTCAGGCATCTTCAAACTTGACAGCTTTAAGATTTATGGACTTCAACTCCCAAAATTCCTCCTCCAGTCCTGTTAGCTCAGGAATTTTGGGAGTTGATCCACAAGTCTTAAACTTGCCAAGTTTGAAGACCATTGCACCAAGTCCTTGACCCATCTCTCCACCCGATGCTTCCATCGTTCAGGCTTGCTTTTACCTGAAATGTAATTCAAATACATTGCTAGAGGAGAAAAGAGAAGCTCTGTTTTATAAGAGAAGAGTGAGAAATGGAGATGGAGAAAGGAGAGATGCTTAAAATCATGGAGTTTTAAGTCTCCACAAGAGTAGTTTTAAACTAATCTGGCTTGTTTGATGAATTAGTTACTGATAACATTTTTACTGCACTTTGTTTCAAATCCCCAGGTTCTTTGCATGATATCCAGTAAAATGTGTTCATCTTTATAATTTATTTATAAAATGCATCCTACACAGAATACTTGTCCAGATATGTTAATAAAAAGCTGATGAAATGAAACCAAGCAAGGTCACGGAGAAAAATACATGCTGGTACTGACAACCATGAAATTATGAAACATAAGGATAACATTGGTCAATAATGGGATTCAGCAGGGCACCAGATGTTATAAAGAATCCACTTGCTAGGCTGATAATAAATTCTACCCAGCAATTCTGTTAAAATGACTATATGACTCTGGGACTACTCTCATCTGTTACACAATTCTCCCCTTTGTTTTATTTTCTTTCTTAAATTGGTCAAGCTGCATGTTTATGCCTATAATTACTAAAAACTAGCTTTAGATTCAGCATCTGTATGCAAGTTGATATAAATCCAGCTATCATGAAACAGAAATATATTCCCATATGTTAAAAATTAAATTCAAATTAAAAACAATAATTAAAATAATTAGGTGCAGAATGGAGCTCATTAATACAAAAACAAACTTTATCCTAATAATCATCATCTAATCAATTTACTTTAATGACAGAACACTGTCAGTGTGGCATAATATTAAAATGCTAGCCTGGGAGTGGGAAAATTCAGATTTTAATCCTTCCTTGGGAATGGAAACTGGATAACATTGAGGAAATTATTCTCCCTCATCCCTGGACAGAGAAATTTAAAAAATCTATCATCTCTATCTGTCTCCCTCCCTCCCTCCCTCCGTCTCTTTTATCATCTATCTATCTATCTATCTATCTATCTATCTATCTATCTATCTATCTATCTATCTATCTATCTATCTATCTATCTATCCACCCACCCACCCACCCACCCATCCATCCACCTGTCTATTAAATTTATATGTCCACTCATAAGACTCTCAGAATAGCTTACAATATAATCTATTCGGTCCTGTATATGATATATAATCTATGATTAATTACAGTCCATAATTTTCAATGAGAAGGCAATCACTCAGCAGTCCACTGATTAAAACTTCAATATTGTTTGCAGGTTGCACCACAATGCTTTGATTCTTGTGATAGGATTCCTGCAGCTCTACGATTCCTCATATCATCCTTTCCAAGGTTGCAAATGAGACTCTGGACTTGAAGAGATGTGATCTCTGCAGCTGCCTGGGTGTTAATAAAGCAATCCAAAAAGGTGTTGCAAGATGACCATTGTTTGAGCCAAATGAAGGTTCTGCCACTCCTCCCATTGCATTGGCTTCCTTTACATATTTCCACCTACTTATCTGTTCTGCCAGTGGCAGCAGTGCCTGCTGACAAGTTGGCTAGCAGGCCAGCTGTTCAAAATCTTTCATCCTGCCTGAAGATCCACTTGGGACAACACATCCATACTACTGTCGAGACAGCTGCTTTAAGTGGCTCTTTGACTGTGTGTGTAATGGTAGGACCAGTCCTCCCTTTGGTGTACTTATTCAGCCCTCAAATGGACTGTGCCAGAAGCTGAGCAAGGAGAGAAAGGCTTTTAAAGACCCTCATCTCATTCGGTCCATTTCCACCCAGCTGGACTGTACGTGTCAGGAGTCTTCAACATCTTCTGAGCTCTCTGCAACTGAAGCACTTCTGCCTTAATTTAGGGTTTGTCCTGGGGGGGGGGGGGAAAGACCAAGACTTAT
>BHEV01021022.1:0-11714 GCA_004319985.1 Emydocephalus ijimae
TTTCTTTCTTTCTTTCTTTCTTTCTTTCTTTCTTTCTTTCTTTCTTTCTTTCTTTCTTTCTTTCTTTCTTTCTTTCTGCCCTTCCTTCCATCCCCCCTTTCTTCATTTCACTTCCTTTCTCTCTTCCTTTTTCTTTGTTTCCCTTTTCTCTTTCTTTTCTTTCTTGTGTCTTCCTTCTCTCCCTCTCTCTCTCTCCTCTCTCTGTCTCTCTACACCCTCTCTTTCCCCCCTCTCTCTGTCTTTCTCTCTCTCCCTCTTCCCTCTCTCTCTCACTCTCTCCCCTTCTCTCTTTTTCCCTCTTTGTTTCTCCCTCTCTCTTCCTCTCTCTTCCTCTTCCTCTTTTTCTCCCACCTCTCTCTTTCCTCCTCTCTCTGTCTTTCTCTGTTCCTTCCTTCCTCCTTCCCTCTCTCCTTCTAAAGCAAGGAGACCCAGCTGAAACACACACATACACTTCCAATATTGATCATTAACTTATGTTCTTCCTGGCCAATCTCCTAGAGTCCCAGGGACCAGCTGCAATTGTCATTCGTACCCTGTCCTGCATTACCTGGAAAAGCTGGCAGGCAAGGCTTCTGGGTCCAACAAAGGGGCCGGGGAGGGACTTCCTCCCCTCCCTTCTCCCACCCTGCTGGCATCCCGACTGCCTGCAAAGTGCAAACTTACCTTTCTCCCATGGCGGTTGGCAGAGGAAAAGGTGAGCAAGCCAGGACTGAGCTGTTGGCACTCAGCTGTCCATCAGCCCACATCTCGTCCCCCTAATGCTGCTTAGATTCTCTGCAGCTGCTGGGACTCGTGGCTGCTGGGAGGGGTACAGGAGGCAACCAGGAAGCATGCATTCCACCTTCATTGCCCCTCTGCCTACCACTCCTTTCTTGCCCAGCTGAGCATTTTAGCTGAATGCAGATAGCCAAGGAAGATCCATTTTCATGAGGCTTGACTTGCACCATTCTCACAGAATGCAGCCCGCATTCAGCCAAAGCACGCAGGCCGGTGGGCAGCAGAGGGAAGGGTGGCAGGTAAAGGGCAATGCGGGCCCAAGCATCATAGCGTTATGCTCCCTGGTCACCCGTCCCCCCCACCCCTACCAGGCAAGCCAAGCAGCTACAGAGAATCCGAGATGCAGGCTGGTAGGGACCCAAGTGGCAACAGGTCAGCCCTGGCTCACCTTCCTCTCTGCCACCAGTGAGCCAAGTAAGCTGGAGGCTGGGGATGGTTGGGTGGGAATCTTGCTTGGCTATGAGAGCCGTATGGGTGTCCCCCCACAGCTAAGCAAGCTAGGCAAGTGGGGTGGGGAGGAACCTTGCTCGGCCACGAGAGCCGCATGGGCAGTCCCCATGGCTAAGCAAGCCAGACATGGATGGGGTTTGGCAGCTAGCTAGGCCACGAGCACTGAGGGTGGTGGCGGCACAGTGATGGTGGCCTAGGCCAGCCCGGGAGTCAGGACCCAACTGGTGCTTTTGGCAATGGTGGCAGCAAGGACAGTGATGGCAGCAGTGGTGTGGTGGCAGCAGCCTAGGCTGGCCCAGGGATCGGGACTCAACTGGGGCTGGCAGCAGCAGCAGCATGTAGGTGACCTGGGCTTGCAGAACCTCATTCACCTAGACAGATCATGGTGGAAGGCAGACAGCAATGGCTGGCAGGTGGGCAAAGACAGACTGCAGACAGTGATGACACATGGCTGAGATAAGGAAGGGCAGGGTTAGAATGCAGTCAGTTCATTGTGCATGCAGATAAGGACTGACTGGGCAGGGAGCGGAGAAGTGGGCGGAGAGGAGTGGGGCCAGCCAGGGACCTGTTTTACCAGTTCTCCAAACTACCCGGAATCGTAACAACCGGTTCTACTGAACCGGTCTGAACTGGTAGAATCCCATTCCTGATCAGTAGCACTCTTTCTATCCTGCTTCTTTACATTATGTTCTTTGTAGGTATTGCTATAACATAGCATCTGAATATCTTTTCCAAGGCTTTCATGGCTGCTCTATGAAGTGATAATCTCTGGTATAATAACTGATTGCTACATCCTTTGCTATTGCAAATTGATTCTAAAAGACAGAAACTATCTAGAGCTTTACTGTCAGTTCAAAGGCTGGTTGATATACCTGTTGTCATTAGTGCGGTCTTCTTTATATTTAATCATAGTCCCATTTTTTTCACCTTGCAGAACATTCGCATTCAGAGTAGTACCATCAGCATAGTGCCGTTATTGATGTTTCTTCTTCCAGTTTTAAAACCACATTCTTCTTTTTTCAATCCAGCTTTTCTTAATATGTATTCAGCATAAAGATTGAATAAGTAAGGGAAGAATATACAGCTGTCCTATGATTGACCTGCATTTTTAAATTAACACCAGGAAGAGAGGCTGCTTAGATAAGCTGGCTTTTCTTATTTGATTTCCTGAGTGGTGTGTCAGTTACTCACTAAGTATAAACCACTCTGACCCCAGTTAGATAATTATTTTCTTCTTTTGCTTTAACTAAGTGTGAAATACCCACTAGATATTAACAATATAGCTAATTCTCATTAATATGTAATCTTCCCTTGCTAAACTAAGAAACTCTGTGGGAACAAAGGGGTTGAAGGGCTATTAAAACTTGCCCATCAAAGTCAATCCCTTTGAGAGGTGTGACATGGCAAAACTTTCTCATATTTTCATTCATCATACCTGATTGAGGAGAGATCTCTCCAACATAAATACCCAGACTTAGTTAATAAGACTTTATTCATTATAATCCTACTATTTTCTATCACTAATCCTCTCTGTGATATTTATGCAGCCACTTTAGTTTACATTAACAGCCCTGTGTCACTGCTTTTATGACCTGGAGCCAATTTCTTCCACTGTGTTGCCCCTGGACCTTGGCCTCCGGACCTGTGTATAAATTTTCTGTGAGGTTAGTGAGATGTTCTGGGATTCTCATATTTCTAACCGCATTCAAACACCTTACTAATACTAGACAGAATCAATTTTTCCCTATCATTACTATTGACTTATTTTTGGTATTCCTTGGCTTTCTTATTTATTATATGCATCACCAATAATATCAGTTGTTCCTTTTCTAAAGTTAACTTGAATGTCTGGAATTCCCCTTTCCATGTGGGGCTCTCTTCTGCACTGAACCTAAACATTATTTTGTTAGTGCAGTATGTCAGATCAGAGATATTGTATGATAGTTTGCACAAGTTAAATCTCCATTTTTTTGCTATTTGTATGTAGACTGAGCTCTTCCAATCTGTTATCCATTGTGTCATTCTCCAGATTTGGGAGCATAACTTAGTTATAGAATCTTTATAGTTTATTTTTTCTTTTGATTACTATAGTTCTGTAGCTATTCCATCAATCTGCAATTCGGGGGAAAATAAGAGATTGACTGTCTTAGAATGACTGCAGGTGGAATGGGACAATTAGCTACAGCTGCCTGCTTCAGCCTAGCCAACTCACCATGGTGGTCCCTCCCCCCCCACTTCTCCCCATTGCTCCTTCCCATTGCTCTTCCATCACCACTCCTCACTTTCTGCCTCATTCCAGGTGCTTTTCCATGGGAAAAATAGCTCAGGCCAATTCACTGTGTGGGACAATTAGCCATGTATCCTGGTGTTTGCATGTTGAGGGATGGGCCTCTGCTTTCCTTTTGGAAGTGGTGTGCAGAGAGAGTGTCAGGTGGGCGGGCAATGGCCTTGCCAGCCTTTTTCAAAAGGCACTACACCTGGCACAGAGAAGCAGCCCAGTTGCCCACACTGCAAGTACTGCATCCCCCATCTCATGGTGCATAGCCTTTTGAAAAGTCCTGGCACCCAAGGTCATCCCACCTGGTGCCCCCTCTGCTTGCTGTTTCAAATGTGAAGGCAGGGGCTCACCACTCCGTGCGCAGATTGGCTTCCAGAATGCACCAATCCATGCACCAAGGGGTGAGCCCCTGCCTTCCCATTGGACATGGAAAGCAGAGAGGGCATCAGGTGAGGTGGGCAATGGCTAATTGTCCTGCATGGTGAATTGGCTAGGACTATTTGTGCTGCAGCAAATCACCTGGGAGAAGCAACTGGGGAGGAGCAATAGGGAATCAGTAGAGTGGGAGGAAGTGCATTCCATTGGGTGATATTTTTATAAATAAGCATGTAATAATAATTAAAAACTACTCTGATCAGATCACTATGTCATTCTGGTTCCTTGTGCCTAACAGTAGGCTTGGTAATGACCACAATGCTGATTTAACTTCCTCTTCTAATATTAGAAATTCTTATAAGTAGAGAATATCTTCTAAGGTATTTTGGATGTTGAAGTCTGTTCATTGGCATTCTTTAAACATACAAATTCAAGATGGGAATCTCCTTCTGGGTTTTAAAATCTTTGGAAAGACTTTCCTTGTTTTTTTTAAAGTTTGCTATAATATTATTTCTTGTCTCTTATAACAGCCATCTGAAATTGTTTATTAAGTTCCTTTCTGTGATTTTTGTCTTTCTTGCCTTCAAGTTCTCTTCTCTTATTAGTAAGTTTCACAATTTGTGATATCCACTTTGGTTTCTTCTGCTTCTTCGTCTTCAAAAGTTTTTTTTTTCACATTTACCCTTAACAACTGCTTTGATTTTATTCCACAGTTTCTCTGTTTCCCTGTCAGTATTCAGTATTTCAAAACAGTTTTGATGTTTTTCGAAGTGAACATCACTTTAATTTGATTTGGAATTTCCATATGTGCAGTTTGTGATCTATTCAGCAATTAGTTCTTACCCATCTCTTTGGTGTTGTAAATAACATTTTTCTAATAGTAATGTCTGGTTTCAAACTTGATTTTTAATCTCCATTCATAATTGTGTGTGTGTATGTGTGTGTGTGTGTGTATTTTGTAAATTTCCCAAAACAACATATGAAATAGCTGTTACAATGACATCTAGAAAGTAAGTTAATATTTGTTTTAATAAGGAGATTCAAATGAAAGTGAGTAAAAGTACTTTTCAGAACAAAGAAAAGCTTTGCCATTTCTGGTTCATTTTGCTTTGCCTTTATGGCAATGGACATACAACTTAATAAGAATTAACCAATTTTAGATTGAGAGCCTTATAGTGAAAAAAAAAATAAGCTTCAGAACATTCATACTTTTTATCCTGAATGCAAATGTAAACTTTTATCAAGCTGGCTACCTAAGAAAGAAGTGCAAGAGAGACTACTCAGTGCTATAATTTTGCTGTAAGACAGATGCTTTTATGTAGCAGTTTGGTTTCCCTTTAGTATTTTGTGTTCAAAAGGCCATCACTCATGCCCCACCTGTGTGATTTATCTGCTTATTCTGCTGCAGTAAATGATGAAGAGCATTAGCTCTCCAGCCAATGAGTCACAATAATACTTGTCTAGTGCAGGAAGCAGATGAGAAAGATGAAAGCATGAGATTAAAGAACATATGAATATACAGTGAATGGGGTGTGTGTGAATGAAGATCACACAGGTCATTGGACAAGACATCTTCATTCTCTTCATGTTGTTTTTTTCTTTCTTTTTAAACATAGTTTTAATGTAGTTTTTGTCATGAACTGATAAAAGCGCTTAAATAAAGTTTTAACAAAGCTAAAAGAAAAAGCAGGGTTCTAATCCTGCACTTCTGATTGGCCGATAATAGCGATATCGGATTGGTCCATTCTGGAGGATCTGATTGGCTGTTAACGAGCCACTCTCATTGATTCAAGGGTTTAACACTTCCATGTTCTCATTGACTAATAGGTCAGCAGCCTGCCCGATAAAAGGGCTGCTGCTGCCCTCGGTTTTTGCTCTGTTCACGATGATTAATAAAGAGTTGAAGTTCACTGTTCACTGCCTCGTCTCCGTTCCTTGCACCCCTGTGCAGAACATAACACTGGCAACGAGGATGGGATGTGGGGACATCAGAGCTGACTGAACACTACAGAGCACCAAACAAAGCACGTCGCTGAAGGCACATCAACAACGGAACCATGTCCGGCGGCACCATACCACCCGCTCCATTTGACCCAGAAGAAGAAGACTGGGACTCGTATATAGACTGGTTCCAGATGTTTCTGGAGACCAACAACTTGAAGGATGCCACTACGGGGAAAAAGCGAGCAGTGTTCCTGACCCATTGTGGGCCTGCCATCTTTAAGATGGCCAAGGCACTAGCGAAACTGGCTGAGGTAAAGACCATGGACTGGGACATCCTCGCACCCCTTCTACGGGCCCACTATGCACCCGCCGTACCAATGCTTGTCCGAAGACATGAATTTTACCAGAGGGACCAGCGGAAAGGAGAGAGTGTTGCAGATTTCATCGCGGATCTCCGGAACCTGGTAGGCCTCTGTGGGTTTACAGACCTCGAAGAAGCTCTGAGAGACCGAATAATTCTGGGATTAGAAGACCATACGATGCAGAGCAAGATCATGGCCAAAGGGGACATCGACCTTACTGAAGTCATCAAGGATGCTACTGCAGCAAAAGCAACCAGGAAGTCTGCTGCCCGAATGCACCGCACCAACGCACCGCTCCGTCAACTCGCCAATGATACCTCACCTCGCCTAGAGAGGCACACAACAGCGACCCACCACGAGGACCTCGAATCGCCATCAGAAAGTAATGAGGAGGAGGTCAACCGGTTCCGGTCTGAACGTGACCAACACCATCAGCGGAATCAAAAACGACCGCACCAATGCACGGGTTGTGGAGCAAACCACCCATGATCAGACTGCAAATTCCTCGATGCGCTCTGCCATTTCTATGGGAAAAGAGGCCACATCGGGAAGGTCTGTAGAAGCAAGCAAGGATCCAGCCCACTTCAGAGGGGAAACAACTACCGTCGGACCACAGAGAATCGCCCTGTGAGTCGGGAACATTTGAACCACCAATGGAACAACCACTCCTACAGAAATAAAACACTGGCCATTTTATTGAGAAGAGAAGAGGCACACACCAAACCATTACAATCGGTCACGCCTCATCGCTAGATACAAAGAAGATCGCCATCGAAAACCAGCCTTGTGTGATGGAAGTCGATTTAGGATCGTCCCTCTCGATGGTTTCCTGGGAGACTCTTAAACAATTAATCCCTGCCGTCCAGCATCAAGACCTCAGAGCCCAAAGAATCATACTCAAAGATTATCAGGGGAACCGAATTCCGGTCATTGGATCCAGCCAAGTCCAAGTACATTCAAAAATCATACTGCATCATTACCACTAACTGTTGTCGACTGTGACCGGCCTGGCTTGTTGGGCCTTCAATGGTTCGCCCCACTCGGGATCGAGGCAGCCGGCATTCACCAAACCAGAAGCGACGACTGGGAGGAGGCCATCGTCCAGGAATTCCAGGACGTTTTCGCAGACAAACTAGGTGAGTATAAGGGGACCCTGATATCATTTAACCCTGAAGTAGCCCCCATCCGCCATGCGCTAACTTCGCCAGTGCACCCTGCGGCTAACGGCAGGGCCGAGCGCATGGTACAATTTGTTAAAAAAACTCTCCACAAAATGGTCTATGGGGACATTGATGAAAAAATAAACAGAATACTCCTACTCCAACACATCACTCCACACAGCGTCACCAACAAGACGCCAGCTGAACTGTTGATGGGACGCAAGCTCTGTTCCCACCTCGACTGGCTTCACCCTTCCTATGAGCCAGAGAAACCCTGTGGATCTAGCGGAAAATGCCGCAAGTTCAAAGTAGGCAACTTAGTTTTCGCTAAAAACCTCTCCGACGAACCATTATGGGTCGAAGCAACCGTAATTCAAACCACCGGGCCCAGATCGTACCGTGTGCAAACCTGCGACAGAAAAATATGGAAATGCCATATAGATCAGCTTCGCTCTAGACTACAACCCAGTTCCCACGACTCCTGTGACTCCCAAACTGAGGGGGGAGGGGATGTCGAAGAAACCGAATTCGAGATGGTGGAGAGCAGAAGTGAAGGAAGTCAGCGATCGGGTGCGATAAATGAAGAATCAGGGAGGGGAGTGTCCTTGCCACAGAGGAATACCTCAATGGAGGCTAGCCCGCAAAGATCGGAGGACAACAACAACGACAGAATTCCCTGCACTGAGTCGTTCAGTGAGAATGCGGAACCGCCAGTACCAGATATGTCCAAAAACGTCCCACCGAAGCCGGACTGCAGACAGGAACCGGTGGGACAGCGCAAATCTAATAGACAGTTAAAACAACCTACATATCTTAGGGATTACGTCACCGCACCCCTCAAACGGAACCGGGGGGAAGGGGTGTCATGAACTAATAAAAGCGCTTAAATAAAGTTTTAACAAAGCTTAAAGAAAAAGCAGGGTTCTAATCCTGCACTTCTGATTGGCCGATAATAGCGATATCGGATTGGCCCGTTCTGGAGGATCTGATTGGCTGCTAACGAGCCACTCTCATTGGTTCAAGGGTTTAACACTTCCATGTTCTCATATAAAAGGGCTGCTGCTGCCCGAGGTTTTTGCTCTGTTCATGATGATTAATAAAGAGTTGAAGTTCACTGTTCACTGCCTCGTCTCCATTCCTTGCACCCATGCGCAGAACATAACAGTTTTCTTGGCAGCAAGTGGTTTTCCAATGCCTTCTACCAGATTCAAATCCCCTGACTTGCCTATAACTTGTGTTCCTGGGAATTTCCCGTGGAAATACGAATGAGGCCAATATCTTCTGAATCCAGAGAAGGTTAGCTAAAAATTGCTGTTTGCTGAGATTCTGTAAGTATACAATAAAGTTGCCTCCAGATGAAATGGGTGGCACATAACTTTAAGAATAAATAATATATCTGTATTTGCTGTTCAGTACCTTATAAATGATCATAGGAACTAATCAACAGAATTTGTTCCACTGCTGTTCTACTAAATGTGGAAAGAAACTTATTTTTGTGGAAAATAATATAAAAAACACACCGTGTTTAACCTTGCATATCCAGCTGCACATGCATATTACATATATATGCACACATATATAATAAAAGGGAGTTGCAGTTTTGCTCCTGTCTATGAAATTGAATGCCTATGAAAATGAAATATAGGTTTTGATCTTTTTGCAACAACTCCCATTATCTGCCATTTTCTGGAAAGTCATTTAATCCCAAGGTGTAGGACCTTGGCTCCATTTTAGGCACAGATAGTCCTCAACTTATGACAAGATTTCTGTTGCTGAATGAGAATTTTTTTAAATGAGTGCTGCCCCCCTTTTTCACCACAGTTGTTAATCATGGAGTTGTTAAGTTAATAAGGTTATGAAGTGAATCTGGTTTCCCCATTGATCTGCTTCTCAGAAAGTTCCAAAAGGTGATCACATGACCTCTGGACACTGCAACCATCATAGATATGAGTCAATTGCCAAGCGATTGATCACATGACCATGGGGAATGCTGCAACAGTTGTAAATGGGAAAACTGGTCATAAATTACTCTTTTTCAGTGCTTTTGTCAGTTGACAGTTTTGTCACTAAATAAACTATTGGAAGTCAAGGACTACTTGTATTTTACTGGGCTACTAGATCAGTTACTGGGTTAAATATAGATCAGTAGAAAGCCTGGCTTCTGGGACTAGATTTCAGCCTTTTAGGAAGGACTTGAACACATGACCGAGACCATTAGCTTTGTGGTAGACTTTATCAAAGGCTGTTGAAGCCACACTAAGGAACAGGTCTGTTGCCTTGCCTAAGGTCTTCCATGGAGTTCATGGATAGAACTGGAGATTTCTTATCTTAGTTGAATTGGCTTTGCTCCATTAAAGTTAACAGAGAGGAAGAACAGGGACAGGAAATAGCATCAGACATTTTATCATGCATTCATTTTCATTTTTAGATTTATGAAACTATTGTTAACATCTCCTCAAGAGGAAATTTTACCTGCAAAGATTTCCCCTCTGATAGCTTAGTAATTGCTATGCAAGGACCTCCTTGTACCGTTTAATAACCTTTTCTATCCACAATTTATATTTATTTCATAGCACTGAACTACTCTGGCAAATATTTTAGAGGGTCTTGATTAGTTAAGGCCTATAATGGCATGTTAGGGAGGACATTTCACTCTTTAATGGGTTGTGGTTGCAGCTGGTGTCCATAATAAATCATATTACTGGTGAATAGGTTTCTCGTTGGAAAACTCAATTGTTTCTCTTATTGTATGCATGCAAAAGAGAATTACACTGAAATTTTATTCTGCATTTGTCTCAACTATTTCATTTTGATTCAAAGGAAAAGAAAGTCTGGGTGATCTTTTTTTTAATTTCAGAAGAGAATTAAAAATGGGTTAAATTCTCATAAGTGGAGCAGCGTGGCCTTGTATGTTTGTTTGATTGAAGGCTTTGTTGTTCTGTCTCGCCTTTCCTCTTTCCCAAAATATGAAAGAGTACAAACTCACACCAACACAGGCAGGCAAGTTGGCTCAGACTTCACAGAGTTAATTCTTTGGAATTGATAATATTCTTGGCATTCCCACATGTCCTGCCTGCCAAGTCCGAACTGATAAAGTTTTACTCACAGAAAACCACAAGGCACTCAACAAAAATAGTCATTCACGAAGAAAATCTGAAGTAAGGTTAAACTTTGTCCCGTACAAAGTTTCAGGAGAAAACACACCCACTTTTATCCCCTCTGGGGTGTGGCTCGATGACTCAGCTCACTCTCTGACCCTCCCATGCCTCCTACATTGCTGCTCACGTTTCTCCCTATGACGCTGCTTAGGATCGAGCTAACACTCTTCCTTTTTACTCCCTGTCAGGGGCTGCTCCAATATGCCTCCCCCCTGATTAATCTCAGGCTGTTCCTCTCGGTTGTCTGATGGAACCTGAGACATTATCAGGGTGGAAGGTCCTGGGGAGGAAGGCATTGCCAGAGAGGAAGGTCCTGGGAAGGAAGGCATTCCCAGTTCCTCATCATCATCTTCCAGGTCCTCTTCCTCTGACAGCATAGGCTTGGGAATTGGGGCCGCAACACTTTGTACTGAAATGTCCTTCATTGAACAATCAACTCTCGCATAGTCTTGGAGTCCCTGTTTTCCCTCCACATATAATTAAATATGGAAATGTTAGGAGAGTTACAAATGGAGGACACATCATCCTGAGCACTTGCAAAATTCTGCTTAAAAGATGGCATCAGCTTAGATAAGTACATTATGATTAACTATACTAAAAGCTCCCGGGAATCTCAGCAGGACCAAAATGGTTGTACCACTTCTATCTCAAGCCCTCCAGACCACCCGCAAGTACAAGCAGTGCCTTCTCAGTATTTTATCAAGCTTGAACCCTCACTGAAAAAAGGGATAATCCATTTCACCCAATTTTCAGTGTCCACTATTATCTCACTTTGTCTCTTAAGGATTTTGGTAATAAGTGCAGGAGAACCTATTTAAGGAGAATGTCCTCCATACCAACTACACACATTTTGGCCACCTAAACTACAAGGTTTTTCTAAATGAGCAGATGCAGATCTAGATTATTTTCAGCTGCCAATAATAGATTACAGATTAATAGAGTTGGATGGGACCTTGTTGGTCATCTAGTCCAACCCCCCTGCCCAAGCAAGACACCCTACACCATTTCTAACAAATGGCAGTGCAATCTCTTCTTGAAGGTGTCCAGTTTTAGAATATGAATGTGTGTGTGTGTATGTGTGTGTGTGTGTGTGTGTGTGTGTGTGTGTTTTCTCAAGTTTTCACGGGTGCTTACATGTATGGCATTCAGCTTTGTTCAGGTATTTTCCCACGTCATTGTAGTTGTGCTTTTAAAGTTGTAGCAATGTTTC
>BHEV01021024.1:0-31578 GCA_004319985.1 Emydocephalus ijimae
GGTGGGCGGGCGGCGACAGCTTGGATATTCGGGAGACCTTCGGGTTCGGGCCATCGTTGCTTTCCCTTCTCCCTTGCTGCCGCGGCGTTAGAGGAACGCCGCGGCATTTGGCGCAGCCACGTGCGGCCAGTCAGGGCTCCTCCCTGCAACCGGAGCCCTGAGGAGATACTTGGCTTCAGGCGCTCCCATCTTCCCTTTGCTTTTGAAGGTAAAGCGAATTATTTTACAAAGCCTCCCCTGCCCGAGAGGGCAGCCCAACCCCACNAATTTCCCGGGGCCTCTTCCGTTCCTGCCCGACCTCCCTACACTGCGCGCCTCTGACGCACCGGTCCCTTCAGCCCAGCGAGCTCTTCCACCTCAAAGAAAGGCCAGGCAGGCTGCTGCAGAGCAGCAGCAGCAGGTCTGAGCCGCTCGCAGCGGAAACAGCTACCACCCTTAGCCCGACGCGGGGAGAATGAACGAGGTTAGCACCCGCCAGCCTGGGCGAGATTTGGGAACGAGGGGCAGGAGGAGGCACGCACACACCCGCGGCTAACTTTCCCAGCTCTGCCCAGCCCTCATAGCTCTGGCGTGGCCCTGGCAGGATGAGCAGAGGGTCCAGCGGGGAAGTGCTCGCTGCCCACCAGGGACATGCCAGAGCCGTGAGGGCTGGGCAGAGCTGGGAAAGTGAGCCGCGGGTGTGTGCGTGCCTCCTTCCCCCTCGTTCCCAAATCTCGCCCAGGCTGGCGGGCGCTAACCTCGCTCCTTCTCCCCGCGTCGGGCTAAGGGTGGTAGCTTTTCCGCTGCGAGCGGCTCAGAACCGCTGCTGCTGCTTTGCAGCAGCCCACCTGGCCTTTCTTTGAGGTGGAAGAGCTCGCTGGGCTGAAGGGACCGGCGCGTCAGAGATGCGCAGTGTAGGGAGGTCGGGGAGGAATGGAAGAGGCCCTGGGAAATTAGCCTCCCCATGTGGGGTTGGGCTGCCCTCTCGGGCAGGGGAGGCTTTGTAAAATAATTCGCTTTACCTTCGAAAGCAAAGGGAAGACGGGAGCGCCTGAAGCCAAGTGTCTCCTCAGAGCTCCGGTTGCAGGGAGGAGCCCTGACTGGCCGCACGTGGCTGTGCCAAATGCCACGGCGTTGCTCTAATGCCGCGGCAGCAAGGGAGAAGGGGCAGCAAGGGAGAAGGGAAAGCAACGGTGGAAGGTCTCCTGATATGAAGTGCCCCACCAATGCAGGCAGCACCATCTCCGGGCATGCAACAAAAATACTACCTAATGGCAAGCCCCCCCCCACTTTCCCCCCCCATTTTGCATGTTTAATATGGGGCTTAATTTGGGGGGAGGGGCTTAATTTGATTATATGCCAATAAAACATGGTGGGGCTTCCTATTGGTGGAGGCCGTATTTTTGGAGAAACACGGTATATATATATATATATATATATATATATATATATATATATATATATATATATATTTCTTAAGTTTTCGCAGGTACTTACATGTATGGTATTCAGCTTTGTTCAGGTATTTTCCCATGTCATTATAGTTGTGCTTTTAAAGTTGGAGCAACGTTTTGGCCAAAAAACTCATCTGCCATCATCAGGCTTCTGTATTGTGTTCGTCTGTGAGTCAGACTTTCACAGCCATATACACCCAATCAAGTCACACTCCCACTAGCAGTTAAAAGGAAGAAGCAGCTGCAAGCTCACATTACTCCAAGAAGCACAAAGCCAAAGACACAAGCCTGAAGATGATGAATGAGACTTCATTGAAACATCACCTAGATACTTCCAATTTTACGCAGGAGAAAACCCAAATAACCAAAGATCCACATACAAATACCCGCGAAAACCTCAGAAAACAAATATATATTTTTATATATATGTACCATTATACCATATATATAATACTAATTTCCATTCCTCCTACATATATAAAGTAGAGGAAGGAATTGTGATGAAATCTCCTTTTTTATCTCATCTTCCAAGCCACAGATTTTGGTCCATGGTCCTTAGATCATCTAATTTTTCTCCTTCCCTACTTCTACAGCTCGAGGAAAGAATAGGAGGCAAAGCATATTTTAAGCCTCTTTGTTCATTCTTCCAATCACTGAGAAGATGGAAGCACTGAGAAGAGAGCAGACCGCTGGATCCCAGAGAGTCCATCTGAGAAAAATAAGGGTGGCATCTACTGTACAAGAGCTGCCTTGCAATCAGCTATTTCTCAAAATCCCACCTCTTTCTCGAATGAGAAAGGAAAAGAGAGACATTGTAAAGCCTCAGCCAGCTCCCATTCTTCGTACAGCTGTTGGAATATACCACCTGGGCAAGATGGTGAGTGGCCTATGAAACAATGAGGCTGCTGTTTTAGATGGAAGCAATCCAGTTGTGGAATCAACATCAGCGTTGTTTCTTCAATGTCTTATCATAACCGATGTTTTGCATTCCATTAGATTTCTATGATGTCTTTCGGATATGATGAGTATGAAGTAACAGTGGAAAGTACTGGTTCTCATGCAAATCCCTCTCCCTCTGCCTTTAAACTGAAAAAAGAAATATGAAGGTTTAACAAGGGCAACTACAATAACAATTTAAAAGCCTGCTTTCTTTGAGTTGCCTTTGCTCTATTTTTTTAAGAAATGTTCTCAATTCTAAAAGGTAAACAAATTCAGGAGAAAGGAGGGAGTAAGAAAGGAAGGAGTTTTGATAGATTTTCTTAGGCCCTTAGTACTTAGGCATATCAAGGCATATACTAAGTTTAAGTTTTCTCAAACTAGATTTCAACTTGGAGACCATGATTTAAATCAGTCCTGCTCTCTAGATACATTGAATTATAATTCCCACAATTTCCAGAAGCTAGGTACATATGAAAATTGTATTTCAGCACAGGTAAGGAGTACCAGTTTGGAAGAAGCTGATATAAGCCCTATTTTATTAAATATATACCTCCTATTTTTTAAGAATCTCTTCTTAACTTACCATATTTATCAGAAATACATAGATATACAAAGGCTAAAATCAAGTCATAAAAAAGTAGACAGTACTTGAATCTTTAACTTGGTTGACTGTAAAACTGAAAAAAACTTGATTTTTTTTTTTGGCCCTTTATACTTCTGTATTCCTGTACTGAATCATTCCTGTACTGAATCATGCATGAAGATACAACTGTTCTTTATTGTTTGTACCTGTCACTACAGAAACATGCTTTAAAGTCACAAAGTATCCTCGGTACACTTGCCACATCCTTTGTGATCCTGGCACAAACAAACAATTCTACACTCCTATGTGCATTTATGTTTTTCTCAATATTATTATGCTAGCAAGCCTATTCCCTAGTAAGTATGTGCGGCACTTCAGATAAATCCCCTTAAATCTATGGAAAGCAAGGGCTGCTGATCTATTTTTATTCCTAAGATCAGTCAACTCACTAGAGGGATGCTAGTACTGGAATGAAAAAACTTGAAACCAATTTCTCCTACCACTCAAAAGATGTTATGCAACTGTTCCACTTTCTTAATGAATGTTATATGTTAAAACAAAAGTTGTAAGAAATGGTGGGAAAGGATGTGAAACAAGGACATTATTTTTTGGATCAAATACATGCAGAAACCCTAAATTATAAGTGAAGATGCAAAGTGAATGTGCAATAAAAACGTAACTAAAGACATGGTTATGAGGAAATCAGAGTGCTTCGATCCTGAGAGTAGCTAGCATTACCAAAACCTTTCTCTTTTTTCCTAACAGAAAAAAGGTGAAAGAAATTGTGAACAAACACCAAGTGTTTCCAAGTGGAATACAACATATTCTAGACATATTCCTCCTCTTAAAATGTCATGAATGAGCCAGGGCAATTGCACAATAAAAGTCTTGCTTCAAAGACTGGCAGATTGTATAATCAGTTCAAGTATCTGTGTGATTCAGGTATCTGTGTGATGTGATTCAAGATTATAGTACTTCTTCTGCATGGCCTAATGAAAAGAGGTGGTTAACCTGGTTCCTAATAATACCATTGTGAGCAAGACTTCTCCCCCGATACCCGCCCCCCCCCCCCCGCAAGTTCCTTATCTTTGCCTTTTATATTTTAATTAAAACTGAGTTCAGTTAGAAATGGGCATGCAGGCAAAATGAATATTAGCCTCAGGGCCCCACAAGCATATTTAGAAAATAGCAGTTCTCAATGCCTGCAGCACAATGCTTTATTTGAACTTGTGCCTATCAGCTCAGAAGAATCCAAAGTGGAAACAAGGAATGATGGAGGGGTCAGAAAGTGGTGTCAAATTAAAATTACCTTTTGATAAATCTACTGTTTGTGATTTCCATACTGACATGATGGATATTTTGTTGCTACATGCTCTCAAAATTGCCCATTATATAATTGCCTATCTCTGCTCAAGAAAACTGTTCTTCAATGCTTCAGTTTTAACAGCTGTTCAGTGAAAAGATTTAATTGAGTGGCCATTTGCCATTTGTGCAGTAATCGTTCAAAATTTGTTGTTCTGTTTTTGATTGTTGTTTTCCTCATTTTGGAGTAAAAAGTAAGGAGGAATCCACTTAGGTAGCAGATTCCAGAAGACGCACCAAATTAGAGTCACCAATCTCTCTATGAGATCCAACTCTGATGGGAATGAAGGAAAAGTCATTGATCTTTCGCTTTGAAAATGTTTTGGTTATCAGTGGTTCCCTTTTGTAAAACAAAGACAATATATGTATAAATATAGATTTTGTATGATTTTCTTAAGAAAAGAAAAGGTGTTGTACAGAAATATAGATTGATCTCATCAGCAACGAATTAGCAATGGTCTAAATACTTGTAGTAAAGAACTGCCTAGCTACTTAAACTATTATGTGAATTTCAGCCTTTCTTCTCTTATCATTAGTGTGCTTGCTTCCTCACTCAGCCATAATACCCTGGTGACAAAAGAAACTATAACTGACCCACTTCCCTTTCTTTGCAATTTCTATAGATCTAATCCACTGAGAACCTATAATGCCAGCAGATCCCTTGCAACCACAGGCTTAAACCTTCAAAGCTCTCTTGTCTACTTCCTTCCTGCCAATAACATACAATCATTTCTCTTAAATGTTGTGTTGTGTTTTACCACTTTCTCCCCCATAATTCCCCACTTGGATACTGTTTCCAAAATGCCAATTTTTTAAATCAGGTTTCTGTTTCCTGGGTTATTTCTCACTTTATCCTTTCTCTTCATCTCTTAACTTACATATGTGGCATTCCTTTTATATTCAGTTTCTCAACACAAGAAAATACATTTTATGGAGAATATCTTGTTTATATCCTCTGTCAATTTATCACAAACCTGTTCATCAGGTTTTTCTTTTGATTCTTCTTAATCCCCTGTTTATTTTTAAGCATCATGGCTGTAGCTCTTGCTTCCCTACAGGGCTATTTCCCAACACTAAGTCCTCAGGGAGCCCTAATTCCTGAAAGAAATTTCTTCCCATTCCATCACAGAAGAAGCTGAAAATATGAATAATTATTTCTTGATCAACTGGATTCTGTTTCATTCATTGCTGTTGGTCAACCAGTCAGTACTGTTTTAATTCCTTCCAACACTAGGCTTTAATGGCCTAATTTTTCTCTGTTTGGCTATTCCAAAATAAATTAGATATTCTAATTATCACTCAGTTATATGGTTTTGAACTTTCAGGAAACATCTTGCATATAATTAAAATTAAAAGAAAAAAATACTTAAAACATCATATCAACAGACAAGGTCCCCCATCGAGGATATACAGTATGACAAGGTGGTTGAGCTGGCATGCCAATTATGTTAGTAAAGGCCAAAGGAAAACTGTCAAGCGGAAGGGCTTGCTTGGGACTTAAGGGCAAATCCACCCAGTAATCATTCCCTCTCGTGTTATCTCAGTGGTTTTCCACAACTGATGGCTTTATTTTACAAAGCTATTTTTGCTAACATAGATGCTGCGTCCAAACAATGCAGGGCACTTGATAGTCATTGGAGGAGCAGCCTGAAATTATCTGAACTATGCCAACATTGTCAAGGTAGATTCTACCTGTTTCTTCAGTCCTATTTGGGCATGAAGGAAACCCAGACCTCTGGCTTTCACTGCCAGCCTTTTTTTAATGGTTTGGTCAGCTGGTTAACCTTAAGAGTGAAAGACCCTGAAATTGACTAGCCCATCCCTGATTTTCACTTAAAATGAATGCGAAAATAGTCTTGTCCCTTGTGCTTCTTTAGCCTGTATGATTTGCAATTCTTTTTCCAATTGCTGCTATTCCAAAGAAGTCCCAGTGCTTTGCTCCCTCTCCCTACATCTATTCTTAGGATAAGTTACATCTGTCACACCATTTCATATGACTAAGTCCTTCCTCAGATGCCACTCTTACCCACTGTTTGAATCTAAGCTACCAGATCTGGAAACCAAACTACGATTCTTTGTTACTATATAGAGGTTATTAGGCTGACCAGATGGCCCCCACTTTCAAGAAATAAAAATAGCAAAATACAGTCAATCAGCAGAAGAATGGGAAGGGAGGGAGGGAGGAAGAGAAGGGTAACTAAAGCATAGCCATAAGGCTTTGGTGGCTAACCTTTTCGGCACCGAGTGCTGAAACGGGAGCGCACGTGTGCTCATGTGCCATAAACCGGAAGAACAGCTTCCCAACACATGCACAGGAGAGCTCCGGAAACCAGAAGCTTAGGTTCCTGGTGGACATACGCACAGCGGTCACTTGTTCTTCTGGTTTCTAATGCACGAAGATCATGCACTCTAGGGAGCTGCTCTTCTGGTTTCTGGCACTCCTGTGTATGCAAAGACCAGCTGGCTGGCACACATGCACGCGCCGGAACCCAGAAGAGCAACAGGGAATGGCTGGCATGCCCAGAGAGATGGCTCCGTGTTCCACTTTTGGCACGTGTGGCATAGGTTCACCATCACAGCTATTGGGCATGTCAGCTGGAGAAGACTTTTCACCTGAATAACCCCCAACTGAAGCTGGAATTTCAGCCAAAGGAACCACCATTCCTGAATTTTAGAATGAGGTGCCTTAAAACTGGAGAGGCAGCATAAGTGCATTTTGAACATGTGGTGAAGGTATTCTGTAGGGTTAGCCAGATTCAGGTGGCATATTTCCTGTCAGCTTTGAGAGAAAATAGGAACATCATAAACAGCTGTGTGGTTAAGCCTAATCTTGTCTTGAATGAACGAATCTGGTTATTGGGATGAGGACCGTGAAGTTAGAAAGCTTTCCATTTTATATGAAATTTCAGAAACCAGCCAGGAGAGAAATATGTCTTTTTTTTCCTTTCCCATTCTTCAGAAATCTCTCTTGCATGGAATTCTTCAATTAATTGTTAAATGAATCATGAAACGCATCTTTACCAGCTTTTTCCTTTGCATTATATAAATGAAGTGGAACAATGTTTTTTTTCTGAGCCAATTAGATTATATTAACAGTTTTTTGACATATCTTGGAATAAATACTTTGACCAATTAAAACCACAACCATAACTGTTTACCCAATGTCACATTCACTTTTTAAAGACTTCCATACAAAAGAATGATAAGTATTAAAGAGGAAAGCAGTAATTTTAGTACTGGATTTTGCTGACAACAGTTAGCCTACTTGCAGTGCTATTTACAAAGTTAAGACATTTACCTGGGTTTTTTTAGACAAAAATATTTGCATAAGAAATTGATTCAGTAAAGCATTTAATTACATGCTAATATTTTGCATCTGGATTGACATGGAAATCACTAAATACCATAGCGTTTTGGTGTGTAACTATTCCTAGGATGAAACATGGAGATAATCATTGCCTGTTTACAATCATTATTTATTCATAGCTTTTTTTGTCCTGCTTGTTAGCCAGAAAAGCTGCCAGCAGCACAGTAAAACAAGACAGGGCTTGCTTCAAGCTTGTACGGTAATCACAGCATAGAAAACTGAGTGGGGAAGGATAAGAGAGAAAGGAGATTCAGACTCAGTTATTAAAATTACAAAAATTCTTACAAGATTAATTTTGTAAGATTAAAACAATTATATGAGGTGGTATCCAATGGAGTATTTATTTCCCATTCCATCCTGTTTTGATCAAATGTCTCTATCTTTGTGTCAGATTCTATTGGTATATGTTTCCCCTTCCTTGGCATTCAAATTACTTAAAATAGATTAAAGCGCCAAATGTTTTCTTAGTATACATTTTAAAATTTGCTTCCTCTATTAACACACTTACAACAATCTTAAAGACAACAGGACTTCCTTCGGTACACAATGGCATTGTACTATAGTTATTTAAACTCATATATTTCCCTTTTCTTCCATTCTTATAGCATTCAGTTAATACTTTCTCAGATTTAACACAGTTGTGAATCTTATTGAATTTAATTTTATATCTCTTTTCACCTGAGAGTTTAACAAAAAATTGCAGTCAATTATATCAAAATTACTTGGGAACAGATTTAGCCTTTGCTAATAGTCACTATGGTGAAGAAAATTGCATGATCAGAATCTAATAACATGTCTAGAAAAATACACCTTTAGGGGGAGGAAATGCAGGCTTTCCAATCATCTCCTTTCTGGGTGCATGTAATTATATGAATATATCTGAGTATAATGTGAATAAGGCATTAAATTAGGCTACCTGTATGCATACATCAAGGATAGTTTTGTTAGCAATGACCCTGCATGATTGCAGAGTATGCATAGTTTTGCACACCTTTTCCCTGTTACTTACAATGTATGAGCCAAGAGGAGTCCAGTTCTTTCAGAAAGTGCACAGTATCCCATGATCCCGAGCCAAAACATCTCACATGAAGAATGATAGAAAAGATATTTTAGGCCATTGCATCTTGTACCCCTGTCTTCTAAGATATTAGATCCTGTCTGATTTATCTAAGCCATTGATGAAAATATTGAATACAGGTACCAAGGCTGATTCTTCTGACAGCCTAATCCATTTGCTATTTCTATCAAATCTGAATACTCCTTAAGTACAATTTTCAATCTGGCCACACTACCTGTTGTTATTCACATCCCGTGTTTTGTAAAGGTATTTCAACAGCTTTCCCACAATTCATTAAAGGTGGTAGACAGTTTTTTAAAATGAGGTAAAATTAAGTTGATAAAAATTCATTCTTGTCAATTCCATGGTCATAATCATAGCATTTTAAAGAAGTTTAGAGATTAATGTGTATGATCTGCCCCAGATTTGACCCATATATCAACAAGTCTATAATTTCTTTCTCTTCTCCTTCTTGAAGTTAGGGTAAAGACAACATTTACTCTCCAATCAGGTGGCATTTCCAGGTTTCTCAAAGTTAGAATATTAGAATATAGCCAGAACATTTCCTAGTTACATTGGTGACCTAGTTACATTGGTGACAGTTCATCTAGTGCTGGCAGTTTAAATTCATTCAGAATAGAGAGATATTCTCTGGTCATGATTCCATCCACCACTGACTTACCAATGATCAAAAGGACAACAGTAGTGGTGGCCAGGCTCCTAGAGTCAATCCACTTGTGAAGTGTGTTCTGGGCTGCCAGTTGGAGCAATGAGTTCTGTAATGGAGAGGCTTTCTTGGTCAACTATTCTTCCTCACCAAATCTTTTTGTTTTGTTCTCCTTTATTTTTGGAAAATTAGGTTGTCAAAATAGAGTAACTAAGGGAATGTTGTTGTTTTCCTGATCCAACTGACAGGGTGGAATTAGTTTACTCTGTATAAATGTGGACCTTTTTTTGATTAAATGTAATCTCCATGAAGTTATGTGATTGTGTTAATTAACTCCTTTTTGGTGTACTCACAATATGCTAAACTTTCCAGTTAACTGCTTTTGGGAACAGGATTGTTGGGACTTGGTCATTTGGAACAAAGCACCAGTGTTTGCTTAGTTGAAACTATAAAAGCAAATTTAACCTTGACCCATGGAATTCTTTATCCATGCACACCGGCAATTTCACTGTACTTTCCATCATTCTCCTTCACCACTAGGACTTTCAGATGAACCAAAAACCCAGTGATTTATGCTGTTTAAATTCCTTACTTTGCTCATTGAAGATACATGTAGAATTTACATAATCCCACTGCAAAAGTCTTCAGCAAGATCTTATAATCAGTTGAGGAATATAAAGCTATAGTTACCATCTCACAAAACCCATATGAACCAAATATATTCTTTATTTGGATGACGTGGGGAAAGGTTCACCTTGCCATTTAGTTTTAAAACATATAGGTTCTCCATCCAAAAAGCTAGCAGCCTAATTTAAAAACAGGAATGTTTGTGATGCATTTCTGCAAAAGTGACATATCTCGTTTAAACAAAATAGAGGAAACATTGCTTAGGTCTTGTGCCATTTTTTGTCTTTTCATTTTGGGATGTTATTGACAAAAACAAATGGAAAAACACAATCAATAAATAGACTGAGTTAAAACTAGGAGCTCAGTTTTCCTTGCAGTATAGAATCTGTTTTAAATATATAGAAATATGTTTCTGTATTTGTTGCTTCAGGAATTCTGTTTTAAATGGTGGAACCAGGGCCTGGGGGAATTGATGAAAAACAGTTAAAAAGCGATTTGACAGTTCTGTAGGATCTACTGAAGCAATTCCTGGAAAGCAAAGCTGGATCTATAATTGTGTACCAACTAGCAGAGAATGTGGTCATTTTTCTTCCGAATGGGCTGAAAGTACTTCAGTCCTCCTGAAAAGATTTTTCCTATGGGTCTTAAGAGAGAGGCATTACCCAAAATTTCTCCAAAGCTGAAATTTGTTCCTGTCTCTTGTTCTTCCATTAAGTTGCCTTTTCCTGAAGAAATTATCAGAAGGACCTGGTAATTTATTAAACTGGGGACCCCAAACCTGGGCCCATTAAGACCAGTGGACTTTAGCTTCCAGAATTCTGGGAATTGAAGTCCACTGGTCTTAACGGGGCTAAGTTTGGAGACCCCTATATTAGATCTTTCTTAGTCACTAATTAATGTCTGTTTGAGATTATCCTTTTGTTCTAACAAATTTCAGTACATGTATTTTCTATTCCGCCAAGTGATATTATCAGCAAATATTTGGTGTTCTGATATATGCAGCTTGAATAATTATTCCTCTGAACCTGCTCACTCATATGATTTGGCAGATGGAATTTCTGCTGATGTCTTTCTGCTGGACCTCATGCACACTGCCCTTTCCTGTAGGTCTTAGGAAAAAACTTGCAAACCAGAAAGATTTCAGAAAAAAAAAGAGGCTGACATTTTCTAGCAGAGTGGTAATACATATTGAAAAGTTATACTTTATTGAATCTCCTACTCTTAAGATCCACATTTTCATTTTTTCCTATGATTGGAGTCCTTCTGCCTTGGCTTCTCTAATTATTCTTAATAAATATAGTTTGCAAATTAATCCAACTAGCCAGTCACTCAATACGTTGAAACATTAATTAGGATTATTTTGTTAATTTGTTGTTGCACAATTGCCTTACCTTGTTCATGGTGTAGATCCAGACAATATTGTTTCCACTAGTAATTTTCCTATTGAATTCTTCCTTACAAAGAAATAAATCTTCCAAATAGACAGTTCCTGTTATGATTACTCCAAACAACATTTTTTCATTCTCACATAATTGGATAATGGGGTGAGAAATTGGTTAGAATTTGCTGAAACATGATTTATATCATCCTTGACCTCAAGAGCAGTAAGAAGAATTTGCTTAGCAACATCTAGAGTGCCACCAATTTCCCACCCCTACTGTGACCTGTTTACTTGGGAATTGGTCCATCGGGATCATTCCACACATTTGTAATATTCTGCAGACCAAAATCCAATATATGGCTATACATGGAACTATGTTTTACATTGTCTATTCCTGTGTTGCAGAAAACAACATATAAATTATCTATATTTCTGTACTACCTGATCAGCAATAACTACCATTTAAATTTGAGTAAATTTGAATTAGATAGACATATGTTTGAGATATGAATTAGTATCAGAGTGATAATGCTTTTGTAATATACTTAGGATATGACTTGTACAATCACCTTTCTTGATCATTGTATGATTATTCTCCCAGATTATGCCTTCTAGATGTATTAGTCGAGAACACCCAGTATTTCTAGTCAATGCAAGGATAAGAATTGAAGCCTAACATATGGAAGTCCCCAATTTGAGGAAATCTGCACCAACACATTTTCTGTTTGAAATAAACTTCAGATAAGTCTGTTTCCAAGACAACATTTGCTTTTTCATACATAAAAATAGAAAACACACCTTTCTTACATGCATTTTAGTCATATTTTAATACTAAAGAAGAAATAGTACAGAAAATAGATCTAGAGAATCATTCTGGGCTTGTCTTGTGGAAGTAAGTCCTAACTAACTAGATAGTTGATTGCCAACCAAATGAGTCACCCAACCGCTTTGAAACTCATCGGATTTGGTACTCAATGAATTCTGATGGAAAATTTTGTTCAGTACTCATTGTTTCTTTGATACTCAATGCACAAGCTAGTACTTGTTGGTGTTGCCTGCCTTGTGACTTATGGAAAAAATTGTTTGGTGCTCATCGTTTTTGGTACTCGTTGCACCTCCCAGAACCAATTCATGATGAGTATTGAGATACCATTGTCATTCCAATTCCACCTCTATCTTCGTCCACAAACTAGCAAGCTTTGCAGATACCTGCCCATTTATCTGATTTTGGAATGTCTAACTTCTACATTTAATATTTACAATTGCAACATTTCTTTTCCAGTATCACCATAAACCCTTTTTCCATGGAAAATAACTTTTCTCCCTTTCATTTCCAAATCCAATCACACTTCTTAAATTTAGTCCATATTTCTGCTCTTTTTCAGAAGGCTTCTAAGAAATCAAAAGGGCTGCCATGCTTGCCTATTTACTGGTCCAAGGGAAGCAAAATTCAGTCTGCTCTTTTTAAAAAGTTGCTCTTTCATGAAAGTGCTCACCATCTAGTAGTGCCAATATCACAGGCAGTACCCCAAATATGAAATTGAGTTTGCAAGGCAACCCTTGTATCTTCAAGCAATGGCTTTTGCTTTTTCCACTTTTGATTACCGACTCTAACATTCAGTGATGCTATCAGGGCAGGATTTTCTGAGAGATGCTTAGCACCCATTCAGTGTGACCAGAAAAGCCCCCAAGTGTAGCAAGACCACCTTATTACATCTACCAGTAATTAAGCAATAGCCAGAGCTTTTTTTTTAATGTCACTAAATCCAAAATTTAAAATTATCTAATTCTGTGACTGTTGAATTCATGTATTCCCAAATCATGAGACTTGGGGAGACTTTAGCAAGGAAAAAGTTGCCTTCCCCATGTTTTTCTGAAATATCTTACATTCTTCCTTTCCTTGGTCAGATTCTAGCCCTCACTTTAAAACCCACATGACTAAATTAAACTGTGACCTTGAGGCTTGTTGGTTGTTCTTTTTTAAAAAAAAACTTGCTCACTTATTTACTGAAATCTAACACAAGGGGAGAGCGTGCAAGCAGGCTGAGGCACAGCACATGATTTCAGCAGGTTAACTCCTTATCAGCTGACACCAGATTCAAAGCCATGTGGAATTTTCAAGGTCCTGTCCTAAAACAGTCTGATTGCCCAGGGCAAAGTAACTGGCTTCCATTGAGTCATTTCAACTCCCTAGCCTAAAACTATGTCCTTTTCAAGCACAATGGGGTTAGAGTGTGATTCTACTAGCCGAGGCAAAATCTGTGTGTCCTACTGTGATCCTTTTGGATGATAACAGGATAAAAAACTAATGGTTCTGCTAATGGAAAAGTGCAAATTAAACCTGACCGGCTGCATCTGTATCAGCCGCATATCCTATATTTTAGGTAATGTGTGCAATGTATCCCTAAACCAAATCTTGTCTCCTGCTTAATGTCATCTTGCAGTAAAAAAAAAAAATCTATATTATTCATTGCTCATTTCTAAACGTCGTAGTTGATTCAACTCAGCACTGTATACATTCCTGTAAAAAGTTTTGGAATGATTTATCTTGAAAACACTGATAATATGTGGAAACTTGATATTATTGTACAAATAAAAGACAAGTTTAAATGTGATTATTTTATCAAACTTTGCCAGGTAAAGTAGTTCAGATTTTCTAACAGAAAGTTTTTAAATAAACTGAAGGTGACAAGGATAAAAGCTTGCCTGAATGTGTGCCTCCACAATGTTTTATAAATGGTACGGTAGTTTGAGAGATTATTTACCTACAGCATGGATTGTTGTGTTCATTACTTTATTCTGGCTTACCTTGCAAAAGTACTACTGAAAATGAAATTTGAAAAATAAGGGGCTGTTCAGAACAGATTTTGTTTTGAAAGGTAGAAAGATACAATATCAGTCGCTAGTGGGATCTTGGGATCTTTATGTAACTCCAAAGTTGTTCAAACTTTTGCATAGTTATGGAAAACACTTCATCAATAAAGTGACAGTGATCTCTCCCTCTCTTTCTCCCTCTCTTTCTCTCTCTCTCTCTTTCTCCTTGAATTAAATTATTATTAATATATTGTTTTGGTCAATGAAAACTTACCAAATGTAAAAAAAAAAAAAGAATGAACAACATTTTCTGCTTTTTGAAGTTCCTGACATTTTTTTTTCTTTCTCATATTCATTTTTAGAATTGATATTTGCAAGCTGGGTTGCTTGATGTATGATCTAGAAAGTCAGCCAGATCTCTATGAAATATTAAAGCCTGCTTTTAATATTTTAGAGGTAAATACTGCTGCCAGGGGAGCAAAGTAACAACTAATAGAGCAAAGTTGCTACCAAATTATCAGTCTGAATGGTTAAAATTAGAAAATTCAAGAATAATTGTGGCAACAGTATTTAAGTTTCAATGTAAACAACATTGAATCAGTTTTTAAAAAAACAACAAATTCATCAGCACAAGTGAAGATCCATAGAGTAACAAATAAAATAGGTACATTAAACATTGGAGGAATAGGAGTTGTTTCCAAAATATCACAAAGTTCAATTTTATGTTTTATAAAAATCATTGTGATATTCCATAGCCACATTAAATCTATCACATAAATGTCTATAAATTACTTCGTGTTCAGCAACAAAGCATCTACTGAGTTAATTGAGTTCAGTGCAACTAGTGATCTAGTAAGAAACCGTAGCATTACATTGATCATTTAGTTCCTTTATTTATTATGTGTTTGTTTATGCTATCCATCTCCCTAATAAAGCAACCTTGGGAGGTGTAGAATGAGAAAGTAGTACAACTTTTTAAATATAGGAATCAGAGACTCAGGCATGGGCACAAAGATAAATTTAATTCACAGAGTGTTCTACAACTGTTTAATCCAATTTCTGTCGTCTTGATAAAATGTATAATCTCATTTGAGGAAGGATACTGTTCAGTGATAAAATGCATGTGTTACATTTGAAAGGTTTCCAGTTTTCAAAACTTCAAAAATGGCTGGGAAAAAACTTGATTGAAATAATGCTGAGTTATTGTTAATCGATGCAATAATTTAATGACCTGATTCCATATTAGACAGCTTATTTATTCCTTTTAAAACTCATTCAGTTTTAATACAAGATGTTATTGAAGTGTAGGATAAAATTCAGTCAACTCTTCTTAGCAAACCCATTAAATTTTATTTACATCTTACATTTTATAATACATCTCTTAACCACCACCCCTTTACATTCCTCCCACTGAAATATTTTTACACGGAAGACAATTTCAGTCAGTGTTTGATACATTTATTTCATATGTCATATTGTCAGTGGTTGGTTCATTTGGGGTTTAGCAAATTGTGGGGACACAGTTATGTTTTACTAAGTACACCATGATTTACAACAAATTATCAAAATCTGAAGCAGATTATTAATTTAAAGCAAGCATCATTGTTCTCTATGCCAAGTTTACACTTTGAACATCTATTAGAAAAAATATATATTCATGAGCTATACATGTTGTGACAAGGATGCAACTTTCATCGGTATGAATCATATATAGGAAATGAAATGTGGCAAATAATTGTTTGCAAAACAGATTTGGCTTCAAGCTTGACTGAACGATTTCATATTAACCGCTTTCCAATAGAGAAAAGGGAATAACACTATTACAAGCAAAACCTCAAGCCTGAGCAGAATTGAAAGATGTTCAGCATAATCTTTTGGTAGGCTTCACCATATCCACACTAAACTTTTTCACCTAATTGTAGTCTTGCTTACATTGTCAGATCGGTATCACTGTCCAAAATTCATTCATTCAGAGATTTTAATCATCTGAGCAGAATTCTCTTACCTTACAGAAGCAGATCCTATCTAGAGGGGACATGCTTACTACTTTCATGGCAATTGGTAGTCTGGCTTGTGCTATCTCTTAACTTTTGAAGGCATCTACTTTGTGTCTCCAGCCACATTTTCCAAAAGGCAAACTCCCTGTGGTGATTGTATCTGAAAAGTAATTGCATTTTATGATCCTCCTCTCTCTGTCCATAAAATTGCATTAGAATTGAGAAATAAGGGTTAAAGTTTGGTACAAAATGGCAAGGAACATAAACTTGAGTGCTAGGGTTTTGGTTGCACTGGCCATAAGCAAAAGAAATTAGATGTAGAATAAATAAGATCCTTGGAGACACTAAAATATATAGATTAAAGGAAATGACAAGACGTCATGTGTTAGCTTGATATAAAGGACACGTGGAGGAAAGAAAGCAATGAAAACTCTGAAAGGAAACTGTGAAAATATATAGAAGTGTGAATACAAACATACACTCTAATGCTAAACAGCATCCATTCACAAAGCAATAGCAACATGCCTTCCTTCTATCAAGGCAGGAGAAAAGAATGTAACTGAAAACTGCTGGCCATCTCCAAATACTTTTCACAATGAGCATCACAGTCAGTAGTATTGCTCCCCTCACAGAAAATAGTATAGGTCACTTTCAAGACTGTCATTAATTTTCCTGTTTCAAGCCTAAGCTGGAAAAAAAAAAAAGCAGTTCCATGCATTATAAATGTTCACCACAATCCCCTCCAGCCCACCCTGAATCAGAAGGCCCTGCAGCCATACATTTTGCCAAATGTAATGCTGCCAAATGTAGGGTATTTGATTTTGATTAAGAAATTTTTAAAATCCATTCTACAACCTTCAACAAAAAATAACACACCTTTTGCTGAATTCTGGCCTAATGTTTTGTGTTTTCTCTTAGAATCCCTTATTTTGGGCCATTGAGGGACTATTGAATGTGAGATGGGAAAAACCAGAAGGAAAATATAATTCACAAATATGCAGTCAGAAGGAAGAAATTGGGGACTTCAAATTAATTTTTTGACTCTTCGGCCCCACCCCCTCCAAACTCACAAAGGCCCTGTTACGGACTAAGCAATTGCTCTAATTTAAAAAACCTAAATAGTTTTACTTCCACAGCAGGTTCGTAATCCTGCACTTCTGATTGGCCCACCAGCAGCGGATCCTGATTGGTCGTCCCAGGCCGATCTGATTGGCTGTTAACGGGCGCTGCTGATTGGACGCCGCCAGCACGGCAAACTCAAAGCATTGGCTGTTATGACAGCAGCGAGCCCTATAAAAGGGCTGCTGCTGCCCAAGTATTTTAGCTCTGTTCTGAAGTCACTAATAAAGAGTTGAGTCACTGTCTGATGCCTCGTCTCCGTTCCTTGCGCCCACGCTCCGAACTTAACACTGGCGACGAAGGTGGGATGCGGAGACATTAAGAGCTGATTAACCACTCAACGAACGCTACAGAGCACGTGGCTGAGAGCGCACCAAAAGAAGCGGCAGAATTACCAGCAGCGCTATACCACCCGCTCCATTTGACCCGGCTAATGAAGACTGGGACTCATATATGGACAGGTTCCAGATGTTCCTGGAGACCAACAATCTGAAAGATGCTACGCCTGGCAAGAAACGAGCTGTATTCCTGACCCATTGCGGGCCCGCCGTTTTCAAGATGGCAAAGGCACTTGCAAAACCAGCAGAAGTCAAGACAATGGACTGGGACAACCTCGCCCCAATCCTCCGGGCGCATTATGCACCAGCGGTGCCAACACTCATCAGAAGACACGAGTTTTACCAGAGGGACCAATGGGAAAGCGAAAGCATTGGAGACTTCATCGCTGACCTCAGAAACCTAGGAGGATTCTGTGGCTTCGCAAATCTCGAGGAAGCCATGAGAGATCGAATTGTCCTGGGCCTAAAAGACCCCACGAACCAGAGCAAGATTATGGTGAAGGGAGACATCGCCCTCGCAGATGTCATCGCCGATGCTACTGCAGCAGAAGCAACCAGGAAGTCAGCCGCTCAAATGCGCTGAGCAAATGCACCGCACTGCCAACTCACCAGCGACGCTACACCGTTTTCCGAGAGGCACGCGACAATTACCCACCATGAGAACCTCAAATCCTCATCAGAAAGCGAGGAACAAGAGGTCAACAGACTCAGGCCAGAACGCGACCAGCGGGACCAAAGGAATCGAAAATCCCCGTACCAATGCTCTGGATGCGGGGGCAGTCACCCGCGATCTGACTGCAAATTCCTAGACGCACTCTGCCATTCCTGCGGGAAGAGGGGCCACATCGCAAAGGTCTGCAGAAGTAAGCAAGGACCCAGCCCAACCAGGAGAGAAAACAATTTCCGACAGACAACAGGCACCCCACCAGTTAATTTGGACTGCCAAAGCAATCAGTGGAACTCTCACTACAGAAACCGAGCAGCCACAACTTCATCCAGACAAGAAGAGGCACACTGGACCATCACCATAGGCCACGCTTCATCCCTTGATGCAAGGAAAATCCGAGTAACGGTCATCATCGAGAAGCGACCATGCGTTATGGAGGTCGACTCCAGATCGTCTCTATCGATGATATCCTGGGAAACCTTCAAACAGCTGATCCCTGACATCCATCGCCAGGACCTCAGCACCCAAAACGTCATATTGAAAGACTACCAAGGAAACAGGATTCCGGTTGTCGGTTCTAGCAACGTCTGAGTAACCTTCAAAGACCACACCGCAACTTTACCGTTGACCATCATCAATCGAGATCGGCCCAGCTTTCTGGGTCTACAGTGGTTTGCGCCATTAGGAATCGAATTAACGGGCATCAACCAGACTGGTAGTGATGACTGGGAAGCGGCCCTCATCCAAGAATTCCAGGACGTGTTCAGCAAGAAGCTAGGCAAGTACAAGGGGTCCCCTATATCGTTTAACCTCAGCCCCAAAGTTGCGCCCATTCGCCTTAAGCCTCGTCGAGTGCCCTTTGCACTCAAGCCAAAGATTGATGAACAATTGGACAAATTAATAGCCCAGGGCATGTTGGAACCTATTGACCATGCTCGATGGGAGACCCCAATCATGACCCCCATAAAACCAGACGGATCATTGAGAATTTGCGGGGATTACCGGGCCATCCTAAATCATGTGCTCCAGCAGAGCGCTTACCCCGTACCTGTGGTCCAACACCTTCTTCACTCCCTAGGAGGTGGGAAAATATTTGCAAAATTGGGCTTAGCTCAGGCATACCAGCAGTTGCCCATAGACACACAGACTGCAGAGGCCCAGACTATAGTCACGCATAGAGGGGCTTTCAAGTGTAACAGACTTCAATTCGGAGTAAGTGTAGCTCCCGGTATTTTCCAGAGCTTAATGGAAAGATTGCTACAAGGCATAAAAGGGGTCGTGCCCTACTTCGATGATGTTCTGATAGCTGCCCCGACTAGATGCCTTTTAGAAAAATGACTCCGAATGGTTCTACAGAAATTTAAAGATGCTGGCCTGAAGGTCAAGAAGGACAAGTGCCAACTCTGTACAGAGAAGGTTGAATTCCTGGGCTATCTACTTGACAAACAGGGAATTCATCCTACTGAAAAAAAAACTGACTGTCATAAAAAAATGCCCCAAGACCTAGGAATAAAACAGACCTCCAAGCTTTCCTAGGACTCATTAACTTTTATAACATCTTCTTGCCCCAGAAAGCAACTGTGGCTGAACCCCTGCATAGGCTCCTCGACAAGAAGGCTTCCTGGGTCTGGGGACAACGCGAAGAGCGAGCCTTTCAGAAAGTCAAAGACCTTTTAACCTCAGATGCTGTATTGATACAATATAACGAGACCTTACCTTTAACCGTCACCTGCGATGCCTCACCATTTGGGGTAGGAGCCATCCTGAGCCACATCCTACCAAATGGTACTGAGGCGCCTATTGCATTTTTTTCAAAGACTTTAGCTAAAGCTGAGAGGAACTATAGCCAACTTGATAAAGAGGCTCTCGCTATTGTCGCTGCAGTCAAACGTTTCCATGAGTACGTATATGGAAGAGCCTTTTCCATAGTCACCGATCACAAACCATTACTTGGTATATTAGCGGGGGACAAACCAACACCCCACATCTTATCGCCAAGAATGACACGTTGGTCGGAATTTCTAGCCGCATACGATTACCAATTGCTACACCGCCTGGGGAAAGCCATTCCCCACGCTGACGCTTTGAGCCGCTCACCGCTACCCGAAGTCATAGACGATCCAGCTCCAACACTAACGATGCTACAGATCGAAACCCTTTCTTCTCCATGAGACATCGCCACAGAAACAAGGAAAGATCCTTGTTTAGCACGAATCCTCAGCTGGGTGGAGAGAGGTTGGCCTGACAATGAACCCAGCGACATCTTCAAACCCTTCAAAAACCAACAGACAGAACTTTTCTCCCAAAAAGGATGCATATTGTGGGGAGACAGAGTTGTCATTCCAGAGTGGCTACAGTAGAAAATCCTGAAACTGTTGCACGATGGACATCCTGGCATCGTGCGAATGAAAGCACTAGCCAGGAGCTATGCATGGTGGCCAGGTATAGATAAACAAATAGAAACTTGGGTGGCCACTTGCAACAAGTGTCAAGAAACTCACGCAGCTCCACCAAAAGCCCCGCCAACGGAATGGGAGACACCCCGGGGTCCCTGGTCCAACATCCACCTCAATTTTGTGGGACCCACCAAGGGGCATACATTTCTCATAACCGTGGATGCCTATTCAAATTGGCTAGAGGTCCACAAAATGAAGAGCACCACCACAGAAGCAGTTGTTAAAAAGCTTAATAAACTATTTGCTACACATGGACTGCCAGATGTCCTGGTTTCCGATAATGGCCCCCAATTCACTGCTCTCGCATTTGAACAGTACCTAGTGGATCGGGGGATACGCCATGCCTTGACATCGTCGGCCCACCCTGCGGCCAATAGTAGGGCTGAGAAAATGGTTCAATTCGTGAAGAAAACTTTACAAAAAATGGACAAGGAGACATCGATCATTAAGTAACCAGGATGATCCTCCTCCAACATATAACACCACACGGTACCACTAACAAAACCCCAGCCGAACTCCTGATGGGATGGAAACTTTGCTCACACCTTGACCGCATACACCCTGCCTACATGCCAGAACAACCCCTTGGGTCCAGCAGCAAGTATTGCATGTTCAAGGTAGGCGACCCAGTTTTTGCAAAGAACTTCTCAAGTGACCCATTATGGGTCCCCGCTACCATAACTCAACTTACGGGGCCTCGTTCCTATCATTTACAAACTGCTGATGGGAGAATGTGGAAGCGCCACATTGACCAACTTCGTTCCAGACTGGCACCTACCCCTGTCACAAGCCCTGATCTTCAAACCTGGGGGGGAAGGGAAAGCGAGGGGGCCGAAAAAGAGCCAACATACGACGCAGTACGCGAAACCCAAAAATCAACACAACCAACCCCAGTATATTCACCTTCCGAGGGAGAACTGGACCAGATGATTGCCTCGCCACAAAGCAGCACTGCGACAGCAGCAAACCCAAGAAAGTTTGGAGGCAGCCTTGATGGAAGCAGGGATGACAGCCGCGCATCGCCCAGCAAAGTGGTTGACCCAGCCGTGCCGTTCAGCCCAGCCAATAGCCCATCGGAACCAGAGCCAAGGCAAGAACTGTTGGGGAAACGTAGATCGGGCAGACAGGTGAAACGACCTGCTTACTTGCGAGAGTACATCACCCCACCCCTCAGACGGAACCTAGGGGGGAGGGGTGTTATGGACTAAGCAATTGCGCTAATTTAAAAAACCTAAATAGTTTTACTTCCACAGCAGGCTCGTAATCCTGCACTTCTGATTGGCCCACCAGCAGCGGATCCTGATTGGTCGTCGCAGGCCGATCTGATTGGCTGTTAACAAGCGCTGTCAATTGGACGCCGCCAGCACGGCAAACTCAAAGCATTGGCTGTTATGACAGCAGCGAGCCCTATAAAAGGGCTGCTGCTGCCCAAGTAATTTAGCTCTGTTCTGAAGTCACTAATAAAGAGTTGAGTCACTGTCTGATGCCTCGTCTCCGTTCCTTGCGCCCACGCTCTGAACATAACAGGCCCTATGTTTATTATCCAATAATTTCCATTTCGGAATCCAAAACCTAAAGCCAGAGGCTGCAGCAGACAGAATTGTTGCTGAAGAAACAGCAAGTGATTGCATTCACAAAAGCTGACGAATGACAAGCCTACTTTACTGAAGCAGGAATTTACATAAATGCTGCCGAGCCTTTTATTCTGTATACCAAATGACTGAGCTGCTAGCTCTAAGCAAACTCCACCACAGGACACTAGGAGATTCATTCCATTGAGTTCAATTCCTTAGTCTTGTTTTAAGGTTATTCTTCTACCTGTGTAATACTCTCTGTATGATGACCGTTTTCCCAGCACAAGCAGTAAAATAGATTGTTATGGTCTGTGTGTATGTAAAGCTTGATAATTTTTCTTATTGGATGCCTGGGAGGAGAATTTGCCCCTTAGAGAATCCCTGCTGGTTGGAAACTTGGCAGCAGGTTTGTTTAAATTGTAAAGAAGCTGGAAGGATTCTGCTTGAGAGATCTGTGACCAGCTCCTCAAAGTCAGAACAGTTTTTGTGTGAAAGCTGAGCTTGTGACATGGATATGGGGGGAAGTGGGCAGGCAGAAGTCTACTGGTGAAATAAAGCCTTAACCTTGAAGAGAATAATGGAGAACAAAACAGCATGTTTTCCCAAAGTGCATGATGGCCTTTTTACAGCCGTGAGAGGAATGTGCTTTCAATTCCTTAAATATGCTTTAATTTTCCAGAGGCATTTCTAAACCTAGACCCTGTCAGCTGTAAGAAGAAGATGGTTCTTGCTTACCTGCTTGAAGGATTCAGAGAGGCTTGTCTTAGAATGTTGGATAGATCCACATCAGGACTACATGTGAAGTTTAGATGCTTCCTTCCAATTCCACCTGCTCCGAAGTACTTCCATTCCTTAAACCAACTGAGCTGTCTTTTGAGATTGCACAATAGCTGTGGAGGGCAAAAACACAATCCTTGGAAAAGATATGTTTGATCTTAAGGAATTGCAGAGGCATGTTACCTTCATGCCCCCACATAGTCTTTAAAGCAGACTGAATCAAAGATGCTGCAAGCCGACCTATATTCTTTGTGAATATAAAGAACACTCAAGATGGCTCAGAGTTAAAACACAAACACAACAATAAATTCAGTATAAGCTGTATAAAAAAGGATACATTAAAATATGCATTAGCAATAGTGTTTAGGCTTATAGACTGCCCCATAGTGCTTTATAGCACTGTTTGGGCAGTTTACAATGTAAGCATTTGCATATTGTCACCAGCAATCTGTGTCCTCATTTTACCGACCTCGGAAGCATGGAAGGCTTGAGCCCCATCAGGATTGAACTCCAGGTGGTGGGCAGAGTTTGCCTGCAATACTGCATTTTAACCACTGTGCCGTCAGGGCTTTTTAAAATTAAATTGTCATCCTGTTAAAGAGAGGCATCTTGGCCATAGACTTGGTTAATCACAATGGCCAAGCAAATGCACTTCATGCAAATCTAGGATAAGATCAATTCTCATATGTCAGATAAATTAATCCATGTCAGCAGGGACATCTTCAGTAGTCCTCTCTTCCTGATCTTAATGCTGTGATTTGTAACAGTGTGTGTGTGTGTGTGTGTGTTTGTGTATCTGTGATTTGGCCAGGCAGTCCACAAGCTTTGGCAAGCATTTCAAGGAGAATTTTAGCACAAATTTCATATGCTTGCTTTGCCTTACAATAATTTGAATGTGTATGTGTGCGGGGGTGATGGTGTATTGGTGTGTGTTATCTTCAACAGTGTCTGAACCCATGAGAATTTTCACTGCTCAGGTCACTGAGGTTCATACTTCTACCTTACAATAAAAGCCAAAGAACTGGTTTCCTTACAGTACACCAATAAATATGCAATATTGCATGCCAATACATAATGACTTCCTTAGTAGGAAATGAAAAAGCATTTGTTTGTTTGTTTTTAATTGGAATCACCTGTGTGTAGAAAACAGCTCCCCTTGGATTTTTCTTGAAATTGTATAAAATCTTAATGTGCTTTAATATAATAGTCTTATACAAAAAGTTTTAAATTTACATAGTTTTATGTTTTCTACGTTACAGCTTTTATTGCACTTGATGTATACAACCATATTAACTCTGGAAAAAAGTATTGAGACAATATAATCTATTATCAAGGGACCATTATGATCTCCATTTCAAAGCGAACATTTATAAGGTACTGTTATGGTTGGTATAATGCCTACCCCGACTTAACTCAGGAAGAATTAATCTCTGTGTAAATAAGTTTAGGAAAGTAAAAATATGTATACTTATATCTATAACTGAGAGTTATTGAATAACAATGTAGCATCTATTATAACAAGAAGCCATATGGATAGTCCTTAACTTACAACGGTAATTGAGCCTGAAATTATGGCTTTAAGTCATGCCAGTTGTTAAGTGAGTCATCACTTGACCATGCCCAATTTTATAACCTTTCTCATTAAGTGAATAAGTAAAAGCATTAATTACTGTGACACAACCATGGCACAATGCCAATGGCCATAAATGCAGGCCAGTTACCAAGTACCCAAAATGCAGTCACATGATGCCCTTCAGGGGAGATGCCCTTCAGAACATGATCATCAGTTCCTTTTGAGGATCCGTCATAACTTTCAACAATCATTAAGCAAGTGGGTCTAAGCTGAGGACCACCTGTACCAGCACACTTTAATTCAGATGAAAACGTTATGTTAATGAATCAAACCTTCAAGAACAAGCTGTGATGACTCAGAGTATAACACAAACGTAACAAAATCTAAAATGTAAATAAATGTCCTTTAATGCCTCCAACTTGGCCCCACTGTTCAATAATACTCAGTTGGAGATAAAACATACTCAAAAATAGTCTTCAAAATAAAGCAATACAGTCCGAATTTAATGAGCAGATAGAGGTGCAATAAAAAAACCAAACAAACTACAATGATGAAATTTCCACAACAGAACAGAAGTATTTACCAAATTCAAGGAGATAACAATCAAGATAAATTCAGATCAACATAAAACATGCTGTGTTTCTGGCAACCTGTGTTTTAACCGTGTCTCTTATATACTCATCTCCCCAGCTGCAACCAATGAAGAGGATCATGGCCGCTTCCTCTCTCGCAAGCCAAGTTGTTGCCTTCTCCATTCCTCCCTGTGTGTCCTAGGATGCAGAGGGGATGGGCCTGGTTCTTCCTCTGACTGCCCAGCTAGTCTCTGCCCTTCCCCAGCCTCTTCTACAACTTCCGGAACCACACCTCCACCTGCTATCAGTGTTCCTCCTCTCCCTCAGACTCCAACTCTACCAAGGGCATGACAAAAGCTTTCTGGAGAGAAGCTAACAGAAGTTGTGATTTTTACTTAACAGAAGTTGTGATTTTTACTTAATGCGCACTTATATCTAAGCATAGAATAGACAGAACATACAATGCAAAGTAATCACAGCGATAAAGCAACATAGTAATCTCTACAATAAAAAATAACCTATAAAAGACATTTCCTAACCTGAACAAATGTAACATACAGCTATATTAAGTAATGATAAAATTCTTCCACCTTCATAAGATCCTAAAAAAGGGGCCTTTTTAACTTTTAGGAGATTTGATTCTAAATGCAATTGAATGTAGAGTTAATTCTAGGAGGTAAGAGCTAAATCAGAAAAAAATGTTCAGTGTGACATGGTCATTTGATCAGCAGGACAAACTAATTGATTGCATAACTGAGCTGAGCACACAGGAAGATGATTTATAATTAAGTTATTTGAATAATAGAGTTCCTGTACACGAGGCCCAGAAAGTCAGGCCCAGCTATTTAAACTCATCATCCTCCCAAATATGTAGTTATCATAGGGATTGGCAAAAAAAAAAAAAATTCAAGGACAAATCAAAAGAGGTATAGAGCTACCCAAACTACTTTTTTTGAATCTCAACTAGAGGTTGGAGAATGGAGTCAAGAAGGCTGCCAGCTATCTACAACAATCCAGGCATGAGTTAGCTGTTCCGTGTACTAGAAAGAATTTCATTCTGTACACAATATCTATCCAAGTATCTGGTGAAATAATCTCAACTGAATTTTAACTCAGAGCTTTAAAAAAACAGATTATAGCATGAGGAAATTAGGTTGCTTGCTTCCTAGGCAGACAATCATTTTCAGCAAAAGATTATCCAGTTAATAAGAGTATCATTTCAGTGGTGTAAATCTTTATCACAAATATATGCTCATAACAGTATTTTTTCTCACTCCAATCTTTTTATATTAAAGCCTATACAGCTATATATGCAGTCACAAAACTTTATTTAAGGAATCTGAAATAAACCTTATGACACCTGTGCTCCCTCTATAAATAAAGCATTTGAAACTTTTCAAATAATTGCATTACTATGCATTGGTATATGGGGTTTAATTGAATTAGCAAGGTGATAGATATTGTATTGTATGTATTAATCAATAACCATTAGGCAGGGTGGTAGGGTAGTTTTTGTTTGTATACTGCCGTCAAGTCAATGTTGACTTCTGGTAGACGCCTGGACAAATCTTTGCAGTTTTCTTGGCAAGATTTTTCAGAAATGGTTTACGATTGCCTGCTTCCTGGAGCTGAGTAAGAGTTGTTTTGTGGTTAAAATGAGACTAGAACTCACATCTCCTAGTTACTAGACTGGTGTCTTAACCACTAGCCGAAACTGGCTCTACCTGGGTGGCAATTACTTGTGAAATATATACTGACCCAGTAGTTCTCTGGAAATAAAAGGATCTCAGCATATGTTGCAGGTAGCTTTGTGCTGCCTCATTTCTACCTTAATGTTTTAGGTTTTAAAAAATAGCCAAATTTTTCATGTGGAACTAACTTTTCTGAACCAAACTAGATTATATTTCTTCAGTTCCTTTAAGGATATGCCATTTTTCTCCCCATGGACTCTAGTTACAAACAGATCAGCTTGACATAGTTAATATGGGGTTAGCATACTTGATATGGTTAATATGGAGATTAGCAACAGCTGTTTGCTAAGCAGCATGTTCTCTGCTAAAACAGTATTCTTTTTCACAGCCCCAATCACATTCCCCAGCTTCTATCCCATATCATCTGATATGTTGAAAAACCTACCTGCTTTTCATCATTGTAACAGAAAGACAAATTAGGCAGAAAGATATTTAAGGTTTGTATAGAGGAATCAACCACCTAACATTTTGATACAACTTTAAGGCTTGCTTGATTAATTTTCTACAACTAGAGCAGGTGTCCCCAAACTTGGCAACTTTAAGACTTGTGGACTTCAACTCCCAGAATTCTCCAGCCAGCTAATTCTGGGAGTTGAAGTCCACAAGCCTGAAAGTTGCCAAGTTTGGAGACCTCTGAACTAGAGAGACAGAAAATAAATTATACAACATCTTAGAAAATTACTCTTAGGCAATGAAGAAAATTCATGATCAGTATTTGAAACATGGGCGTAGTTGCACCTTTGTAGCCTCTCCATTTGTAAAGCAAGGTGACTGTTTAGTTTATATTGTCATTGCATCTCGTACAACAAAATCAAACACCATCTTCAGTGCACATCATGACCATGAAAATAAAAACAAAAACACATCCTTCACACTCCACACATTGAATTGACACCCCCGACACCGCACCAACAGTAGAATTCTACAGAGTTATTGACCTGGGATAGAAGCTGTTTTTCAGGCTATTTGTCTTTGTTTTTATTATCCTATACTGTCTGCCAGATGGTAATAATTCAAAAAAAAAGGTTGCCCAGGATGAGATGGATCTTTGAGAATGTTTTGAACTTTCTTAAGGCAGTGGGAGCTATAAAGTTCTTCCAAAGAGAGGAGAGGGCAACCAATGATCTTCTGGGCAATGACATTAACCCTCTGGAGTGCTTTCCTATCTGCCACTGTGCAATTGGCAAACCATACAGAGATGTAGTAAGTTAAGATTCTATGGTGCAGCGGTCGAAGGTCACCAGCAGTTTTTCATTCAGTTGTTGTTTTCTGAGGGGGGGGGGATCTTCTTTATTTATTATAGCAAAATCTTTTCTGGCCAAGAATTTGCATCACCTGCTGTATGTTCTGTTACCCTGAGCTGGACATATTATGGCCTGGGAAGAAGAAAGGCAACAGTAAATCAGAGGAAACAGATGCAAAATGAACTGACAATTATTATTACAATGTTAACATTAACCATCCACAAAAACATCGCTAATTACATATTCAATATATCTTGGCTTTGGATAAACTAATTAATGTGTGTGTGATTTCCCTTTATCCTCAATTAAATCAAAGAGTAGAAACTGAAATTTTAGATTAATTATATCTCAACACTTTCTCACTGTAGGCTCCCTTTGATGTGTTGTTAGTCAAGAATAATCCTTTTCAACATAGGTAGTCCTTGACTTACAATCACAATTGGGCCAGGATTTCTATTGCTAAGCAAGACAGTTGTTAAGTGACTCACACCTGATTGTATCACCCTTTTGCCACAATTAAGCAAATCGTTGCAGTTGTTAGGTGAATCAAGTGGTCATTATGTGAATTCAGCTTCCCCTATTTGCTTGTCAGAAGCTGGCTGCGATAGTTGCAAATGACCCCAAGATGCTGTAATCACTGTAAAAGGTGCCAATTGCCAAGCACCCAAATTTTGATTACGTGATTTTGAGAATGCTACAACAGTCATAAGTGTGAGGACTAGCTGTAAGTCACTTTTTTCAGTGTTGTAACTTTGAATGATTATTAAATGAATAATCAAAAGGACTGTACCTCTATAAGAATTTATTTATTTATTTTGTCAAAAGCTTACAATACAATAGAAATAAAAATAAACATAAGTTTAAATATAAGAAATAGGAACTAATAATTGGGGACAATAGGACAGGGATGGTAGGCACAATTGTGTGCTTATGCACGGCCTTTACAGACCTCTTCTGTTAAGTTCTGTGCATGGGCGCAAGGAACGGAGACGAGACAGTGAACAGTGAACTTCAACTCTTTATTAAACATTCTGAACAGAGCAAAAACCTGGGGCAGCAGCAGCCCTTTTATAGGGCAGGCTGCTGATCTAGTAACCAATGAGAAATGTGGAGTGTTAACCCCTTTAACCAATGAGAGTGGCTCGTTAACAGCCAATCAGATTCTCCTGAATGGACCAATCCGATATCGCTATTATCGGCCAATCAGAAGTGCAGGATTAGAACCCTGCTTTTTCTAAAGGTTTGATAAAACTTTATTTAAACGTTTTATTAGTTCATAACACCCCTTCCCCCCGGGTTCCGTTTAAGGGTTGCGGTGACGTAATCCTTGAGGTATGAAGGTTGTCTTAACTGTCTATTGGATTGACGCTGTCCCACCGGTTCCTGTCTGTAACCTGGTTTCGGCGGGACGTTTTTGGGCAAGTCAGGTACTGGAGGTTCCGTATCCTCATTGGATGACTCGATGCCGCTAATGTTCTCGTTGTTGTCCTCCGATCTTTGTGGGCTTGCTTGTGTTGAGGTGTTCCTCTGTGGCGAGGACACTCCCCTCCCTGATTCTTCTTCATTCGTCATGCCTGATTGCTGACTTCTTTCGCTCCTGCTTTCTTCCATCTCGAATTCAGTTTCTTCGACATCCCCTCCCCCATCAGTTTGGGAGTTACCGGAGTCGCGGAAACTAGGTTGTAGCCTTGAGCAAAGCTGATCTATATGGCGTTTCCATATTTTTCCGTCGCAGGTTTTCACACGGTACGATCTGGGTCTGGTGGCTTGAATTACGGTTGCCTCGACCCACAACGGTTCACCAGAAAGGTTTCTGGCGAAAACTAAGTCATCTATCTTGAACTCATGGCATTTCCGCTAGATTCACAGGGTTTCTCTGGCTCATAAGACGGGTGAAGCCGGTCGAGGTGGGAACAGAGTTTGTGTCCCATCAATAGTTCAGCTGGAGTCTTGTTGGTGACGCTGTGTGGAGTGATGTATTGGAGAAGGAGTATTCTGTTTATTTTATCTTCAATGTCCCCATAGTCCATTTTGTAGAGGGTTTTTTTAACAAATTGTACCATGCGNGACATCTGGCAATCCATGCGTCGTGAATAGCCTGTTCAACTTCCGGATGACGGACTCGGTTATAGTACTCTTCATTTTGTGGACCTTGAGCCAGTTGGAATAGGCATCCACTGTTAGGAGGAACGTATGTCCCTTAGTAGGTCCCGCAAAGTCAATGTGGATGTGGGACCACGGTCCCCGGGGTGTTTCCCATTCTGTTGGAGTTGCTTTAGGTGGGGCACTGCTAACTTCTTGGCACTTTAAACAAGTCTTTACCCAGGCTTCGATCTGTTTGTCGATGCCCGGCCACCACGCGTAGCTTCGTGCGAGCGCTTTCATATGCACGATGCCGGGGTGACTCTCATGCAATGTTTTTAATACTGCTCGTTGTAACCGCTCTGGGACGACGACTCTATCCCCCCCATAGGATGCAGCCTTTTTGCGAAAAAAGTTCTGTTTGCTGGTTCTTGAAGGGGGTGAAGTCATCAGGGGTTTGTTCTACTGGCCATCCCCGTTCGACCCAGCTAAGAACTCGCGCTAAGATAGGATCGTGTTTTGTTTCGATCTCAATATCTCTAGCTGTTAGCGGCAGTGAATGTAGCGTTTCAATCTGAAGTGTCGTAAGGGTTGGAGCTGGGTCGTCGACAGTTTCCGGAAGTGGTGCACGGCTCAGTGCGTCAGCGTGGGGAATGGCTTTCCCCAGGCGGTGTTGCAGTCTATAATTGTACGCAGCCAAAAACTCCGACCATCGAGTCATCCTAAGTGATAATATATAGGGGGTTGTCTTGTCTCCTGCTATAATCCCCAGCAAAGGTTTGTGGTCAGTAACAATAGTAAAAACTCATCCATATACATATTCATGAAACTGTTTCACAGCAGATACAACAGCAAGAGCCTCTTTATCGATTTGACTACAGTTANTACTGCATTAAAACAGCATCTGAGGTTAATAAGTTTTTCACGTGTCAGAATGCGTGCTCCTCTTGGTGCCCCCAGACCCAGGTTGCTTTTTTGTTGAGAAGTCTATGTCGGGGCTCAGCTACGGTCACTTTGTGGGGCAGGAAGATGTTGTAAAAATTAATGAGCCCCAGAAAAGCTTGGAGATCAGTCTTATTTCTGGGTCTTGGGGCGTTCTTGATTGCTTTTAGGTTGTTATTGGTGGGGTGAATGCCTTGTTTATCGATTAGATACCCCAGGAACTCTACTTTATCTGTACACAGTTGACATTTATTTT
>BHEV01021024.1:31584-84498 GCA_004319985.1 Emydocephalus ijimae
TGCTCTTCTAGTATTTCTCTATTTGGGGCAGCAATTAAAACGTCATCAAAGTATGGTATGACCCCTTTGATCCCCTGCAAGAGTCTCTCCATCAAACTTTGAAAAATCCCTGGGGCTACGCTAACTCCGAATTTGAGTCGGTTGCACTTAAAGGTGCCTCGGTGCGTAATGATCGTTTGTGCCTCTACTGTTTTTTTAAGGGCAAAAGGGACTTGACGAGGCTTAAGGCGGATGGGGGCTACTTCAGGGTTAAGGTTAAATGATATCGGGGTCCCCTTGTACTTGCCTAATTTGTCTGCAAAGACGTCCTGGAATTCCTGGACGAGGGCNAAATTTGGTTTCCCTGATAATCCTTGAGTATAATTCTTTGGGTTCTGAGGTCTTGCCGCCGGACGGCAGGGATTAATTGTTTCAGGGTCTTCCAGGAAATCATCGAGAGGGACGATCCTGAATCGACTTCCATCACGCAGGGCTGGTTTTCGATGGCGACCTTCACTCGGATCTTCTTTGCATCTAATGATGAGGCGTGACCAATTGTAATGGTTTGGTGTGCCTCTTCTCGTTTCGTTGAATTGGCCAGTGGTTTATTTCTGTAGGAGTGGTTGTTCCATTGGTGGTTCAAATGTTCCCGACTCACAGGACGATTTCCTGTGGTTTGGCAGGAGTTGGTCCCCCTCTGAAATGGGCTGGATCCTTGCTTGCTTCTACAGACCTTTCNGTGGTTTGCCCCACAACCTGCGCATTGATGCTGCAGTCTCTGATTACGCTGGTGGCGTTGGTCTCGTTCAGACCGGAGCTGGTTGACATATTCCTCATCACGATCTGATGACGATTTGAGGTCCTCGTGGTGGGTTGCCGTTGTGTGTCCATCTAGGCGAGGTGAGGTTTCGCTGGCGAGTTGGCGGAGCGGTGCGTTGGTGTGGCGCATTCGGGCAGCCGACTTCCTGGTTGCTTCTGCTGCNCTTCTTCGAGGTTGGCGAACCCACAGAGGCCTCCCAGGTTCCGGAGATCCACGATGAAATCTGCAACGCTCTCTCCTTTCCACTGGTCTCTCTGGTAAAATTCATGTCTTCGGACAAGCGTTGGTACAGTTGATGCATAGTGGGCCCGTAGGAGGGGCTCGAGGACGTCCCAGTCCATGGATTTCACCTCAGCCGGTTTCGCCAGTGCCTTAGCCATCTTAAAATGGCAGGTCCGCAGTGAGTCAGGAATACCGCTCGCTTTTTCCCCGTAGTGGCATCCTTCAAGTTGTTGGTCTCCAGAAACATCTGGAACCGGTCCATGTACGAGTCCCAGTCTTCTTGTGCCGGGTCAAATGGAGCGGGTGGTATGGCGCCGGTGGACATGGTTTCCGCTGTCGATGTGCCTTCAGCCACGTGCTCTGTTTGGTACTCTGTAGTGTTCAGTCTGCTCTGACATCTCCGCATCCCAACCTCATCGCCAGTGTTAAGTTCTGCGCATGGGCGCAAGGAACAGAGACAAGACAGTGAACAGTGAACTTCAACTCTTTATTAATCATTCTGAACAGAGCAAAAACCTAGGGCAGCAGCAGCCCTTTTATAGGNTAAGCGTTTTATTAGTTCATAACATCTTCGGAATGGGGTGAGGTCAATAGAGGTTAGCTTGAGGGTAAAGGAGTGGGGATTTGAGCAGGTGACAACAGAATCAGGTAGTGAGTTCCAGACATTGACCACTCTGTTGCTGAAATCGTACTTCCTGTAATCAAGTTTGGAGTGGTTTACATTAAGTTTATGTCTGTTGTGTGCGCTTGTATTGTTGTGGTTAAAGCTAAAATATTCATTAACTGGTAAGACATTGTAACATATGATTTTATGTACTATGCTTAAGTCCAATCTTAGCCGGCATAGTTCAAGTTGTCTGAGCCTAGAATCTCAAGTCTGGTGCTGTAGGGTATTCTGTTGCAAACAGAGGAATGTAGTACTCTTCTGGTAAAATACTCGCTCAATTGTATTTATGTCTGATTTACAGTGCAGATTCCAGACAGCAGAGCTGAATTCAAGTATTGGTCCAGCAAAGGTTTTGAATGCCCTGGTTTGCAAATCAGTATTACCAGAGGAGAAGCTTCATAAAATTAAATTTACAACTCTTAAAGCTTTTTTTGGCAACACGGTTGTAGTGCGCTTAGGAAGAATCTTAGGAAGCTGAAATATTCTCCTTTTTTGTCAGAAATGGCCTTTTTTCTCCATATAAAACACAAAAAGATATTCTTAAAATATATCACAAGAGAAGTTGAAAAAAATTAACTCAGTCATATTACAGATGATTTATAATAGTTGACAGGATAGATAAAATAGATTCAGGGACAGAACTGGCAGCAGGTTTTTTTGCAAGAGAAATTTACCTTTTATTGGATTTTTATTATTAACCTACCATGAACAACATCTATATAACATTGCCAACCTCTAAGAGTCCTATGGGGTTGAGTGCTGTGCAGTTGATTAAATTAACAAACTAACCAAAATTTGGGGGTTGTGTGGTGTTTCTTGTCAGTCGGGATGTTTTAAACTGAGATTGGATGGAAGGTTTTGTCAGCCCTTTGAGGTAGACCAGGTCAAGAAACAGACACGGCAGGGATTCCAGGAATATCACCTTATTTTTGGAGGTATATTGACAAACTCTTGAAAGTCTGTCAGAATTTCTTTCTACAGTATTTCATCTTCTATGAAACAAAAGCAAAACCATTTGTGTAGTTTTTCTCACACTTTCTTCAATCTCTGTATTGTCTCTTCTCCAAGTTTCTTCCCTGTGGTTCATTCCTTCTTTTCCCAATGTAAGCTCTAAATTCTTTATAGGTCTGTATGGAATTACTGAACTCCCATTCAATGACATTTTGAAAAGGAAATGCCACTCCTAGAACAGTGTTTCCCAACCTCAGCCAGTCTGACATGTGTGGATTTCAACTCTTAGAATTCCTAGCAGTGACCATGTTGGTTGAGTTCTGAGAGGCAAAATGCCATATATCTTAAAAGTTCTCCAGATGTTGGAAAGCAACTGTCCCAGATAGGAGGGCTGAAGAACGGAATTAACTTGGACTTGCTGTGTAAACACAAGAGGGCAAGGTCTGACCTGCCCTCCTTCTAATGCCTTTGAGCCTTATCTAGTCTTTTCCAGCCAAGAGCTGTCAGTCTGGGAGATCCCTGTATTATTGGCAGCGAAAAATAAAATACCTAGTTTGAACTTTATATGTGTTGTTCATGCCTGACACCAGGTTGTGAATATTGGCCTAAAATGAGGTGCAGCTTGATGGACAAGGTGATTAGAGATTACCTCAGAGATAACATGTCTCAACTCCAAAGGGTATGAGACTTCCATTGTTTAGTTTGTGTCAAGATTTTCCCTGTTGGTAGAAAGCTTAGCACCTCAGACTCTGAACTACATCTACCACAGGATATAGTCATATGAATACTTTGCAGTGACTCATGAGGAGGCTTCCTTTTTGGTCACAATTACATAAGAGATTTGAGGAAAATAGAAATGTCAATGTCACCCTTCCCGGCCAACACCCAAGTCAATAAAAGCTTCTGAGCTATCCAAATAATCAAGGCTTCCTTCTAGATTTTATCTGGACAAATACTGGGAATAAAAAGAAGGCACCATACATATTGGGATATTACTTCCTTTTCTTTAGCTTTAAATTCTGGCAATAATTTTTATTCTATAACCTTATTAGGTAATTCAAACTCCTGACCAGGTCTTGAAAATGTTTTGTATAAGGACCGTCCTAACTTGCTAAAGACTTTTTTGCCCAACTACAATGAGGTTCATAATCTATATTAAATTTTATTATAAAATGTATTTAATAATATAATAATTAACATTGTCTCCAGCAACCAGTACCAGGTAAGCAGGGATTAACACCAGAAAAATAAGCAGAAAATAATACACTAATCAAGCTTGCAAGGAGAAAACCATACACACACACACACACACACACACACAAATAATGGCAGGGCAAGCTATTGTATATAAACAAGGCATAAACCCCACACTCACTAGCACTGATGATGTTACCTGATGAGGTAATGAAAAGTCTGCAGGTGAACAACCAAACTCAGAGACTCACGATGTTCTTCTCTATATAGCAATAAATTATATTTCTTTGTACAGCAATAAAAAGCAAGTTTTGTGTAGGCACCAGGTTAGAAATAAGGAGATGGTGAGTTCTAGTCCCTCCTTAAGCACAAAACCAGTTGAGTCACTCTCTCACACTCTAAGATTTCTGAAGCCACTTCTGAAAAACTGTGCCAAGAAAACTTGCCAGGGCAGTCGCCAGAATTCAACACTGATTCAGAGGCACAGCAGTATGGCAGTAAAGAATATTTAAAGAAGCCTCAAATAAAATTCATTTGAATATACTATGAATTATGAATCCTATAATTAGCATAAAAATGGTCAAGGGTGTAAAAAGCAGCAGTAACATCTTATTTCTAAATGCAATCAATATTCATATTATAGAGCTTGCAAGAAGTAAATTTCCAGTAAAGGATAGTATGTGAAAACTTGCTGATGATTGATCATAATTTTTAAAATGAAACAGTTACTATAAGAAGAACATCTATCTTTATTTTCTTGAACTGATATTGATAGGAGCTGGGAACTTTTCTTGAAATGCTATAGGATAATTCAATGCTTTATCATCAATTAATGAACAAGATGGACCGGGTTGTCAGTTATTGTCATCTAGGTGACAAACAAAAGAAATTTGCATAGACCAACAGCTTTGGTGTTTAAGGATATGTCTCCCAAAATAGAATGAAGACTTCTTAAAATAAAAGTAAGTCAAATCAAGTTGTTAAACCTCAGCAATTGCAATCAGTATAATCCAGGTCATTATTCAGACTGCATTCAGAAAAGATACTAAGATACTTGTATCTTTCTAGCACTGATTGCAAAATGAAATACAATACAGTATATTTTATTCGGAATCTATACCACCTATATATTTCTTTTCATCAGAGACTGTTTCAGTGCTGGGAACTGTGTTCAGGACTCTTTGGATTCCTTCCTTTTCATGTTGCTTCTTCTCTATCATCTGTGAAGAAAAATAGCTACAGAAACACCATAATCAAGTTATATTGCACATGGGCATCTGGCTTTCTGCTGAGATCTATATTAAATGCAGTCAAATCCCATTATATTAAACAGACATATTTCTCTCACACACATAGAAATACACACACAAACCATGCAATCAGTTCTCTGAAGCAGAAAATGTAGGTTCAGTACCCATCCAGATGTTTCAAGCAGATGGGATGGTGGGAGGGGATTCAGTGGTTTAAAATTTGAAATGAAAACACAGTAGAAGCAAGCTAAGTCCTCCTCCCCACCCACCTTTTCCCACCCAGACTTGTTCTTTGGATCATATTGTATTTTCTTCCAGCTATGGTTTTGACTTTCCAGTGAGGAAATGCCTAACAAAAAGAATTCATATAGGAATTCAACTGTCCTTCTGCCTATCCATATGGAATACAGAATAATAAAGTTGAAAGGGACCTTGGAAGTCTTATAGTCCAACCCCTTGCTTGGGTAGGATATACCAGAGGTGGGCTGCTGCCAGGTTGTGATGGTTTGGGTGATCCAGTAGTTACGATCAGGGGTGGGATACAATTTTTTTAACAACCGGTTCTATGGGTGTGGCTTGGTGGTCATGTGACTGGCTGGGCGTGGCCAACTCAACATCACTCACATTGAGGCAGGCATCTCCTCGCCTGGCCTCTCATGACTGTGGGGATGCTGCAACAGTCGTAAGTGTGAAAAATGTTCATAAGTCACCTTTTTCAGTGCCATAGTAACTTTGAATGGTCACTCCACACAAGCAAAGTACCAGCAAAGGAGGGGAAAAAAGCTCCAGAGATGTTCCTGAGACAGGAAGTCTAGTCCTGCCAAGAATGTAATAAGGGTTAATGGAGAGGCAGTTTCTGTAAGCAACACCAGAATGTTTTCTTCTTGCCTTCCTTACAGGATTAGACCAATAATTTATTCTAACAACTGGTTCTCTGAACTGCTTAGAATGTTAACAACCTGTTCTAGTGAATAGGTGCGAACCTGTAGAATCCCACACCTGGTTACGATTCTGTGCAGTTTGGTGAACTGGCAAATCCCACCACTGGCTGGCCCACTCCTGCTCATTTTTTGTCTGTTTTCAGGCCATTTTTCAGGCTGTTTTCAAGCTGTTTTTTTACAGCCTGAAAATGGCCCCCAAACAACCCCAAAAGAGACTGAAAATGGCCAAAAATGGCCAAAATACAGGCTGAAAAGAGGCCAGCTAGTGGTGGGATTAGCCCCAACCATCTGAATCCTACTTCTGCCTTTGAAGCGAGTGGCCAGGAGGTGGGGCTGGGTGTGATGAGTGATGTCACCCACCCAGTCACATAACCAACCAGCCATGCCTACCCAGCCAGAGAACCAGTTGTTTAAAAATTTGCAGCCCACCACTGGATATACCATGTCAAACAAATGGCTGTCCAATCTCTTCTTTAAAACCTCCAATGATGGAATACACACAAGTTCTGGAGGCAAGCTGTTGCACTGATGAATTGTTTTCATTGTCACCAAATTTCTGGATCTCTCCCTAATAAGTTGCATCAGGTGCTTTAGAGAAATGCTTACCCTCTCTTTTCTGTGACAGCCCCTCAAAAATGGGAAGACTGCTATAATGTCACCCTAGTTCACCTCTTCATTAGACTAGACATACCCAATTTTTGCAACCATTAACTTTAATTAACTTTAAAGCCCCAACTCTATCAGCTGGATCCTGCACAGGGTTTGTCTTCATCTGCAGGAGAGTGAAATCTGGGTGAAGTGTCTCCACCTCCCCTTTTATGTACTAGCCTTAGAGAGATCCACTTTAGCCTTTTCTAAGCCATTTCTGCAAAGACACTATGGCTTTGGTTACCTACTTAAAACCGCACCTCACTGTAGGCACAATTGTGGCTTTTCTAAAACCAAATCTGGAACATAATAAGGCATGTACCCAAACCATATGACACACGCTAAAGCAACTGGAAATCGAAACAGGCTGGGTTATTTTAAAAACATCAACCATATGCTAATATGACACCTTTTCTCTGTGATATTTAAAATGGAATTGTTAGTACAGTGTTGTTTAATGCAAGCAAACCAACTATACTACACAATACTATTCCTAGTTTATTCCTAGAGCCTTCTTTGAATCCAGGTGGACACTTGATGACTTCATTGACACATCTTTGTGGTTTTTGTGGCAATGATATGTAACTGGTTTACTTCTACCTTCTTCTGACCAGGTATTTCCTAGTAGCTTCCTATCCAAATACTAAAAGTCCAGGTTTAACTTTTTGAAATCAGTCGAGAGTTAACAATTTCTAAGAATTTGGCTGCAGCAAAGGACTATATGCTGCTGTTTTTCTGCAGACTTCCGATAACTCTGGACTACATAGATTGATTAATATCTATGTAGTCCAGAGATATCAGAAGTATACAGCTACATTCTAACTTCATCCACTCATCTATACACATAAATGCACTACTCCTTCCAGTATTGCAAAAAAAACACTTTGCTTTTTCACATACTGCATATGCTGGCCAGTTAAATTTGCACTAAATGACAGGCCTCTCCTATATTTCAGTCCATCATGGGGGAAAAAAAGGCAATGCTAATTGCTGCCTAGGCTTTTAAAATAATAAAAATTCTTATATCATCGATGGGCCTTTTTAGATCCGGCATAAAAGATTCATACTAAGCTATTGTCTCTTTGTGTTGTCGGCAAAGAAAATTCTATTTTCAAGCTGTACCCACAGAGTATACTAAACTATGCTTTTAAAAATGAGGGGGGAAGGGGACAGCAGTTCTTTGGTTAGCAGTTGCAACACTGAAGCTTTAAAGCAGCAGCCAGCATTTGAACTTCTATAAGATTTGGGAGGTTGACTGCAGAATTTCTGCTCCAGAATTCCTAATCACATGGGTGCCTGAAATTCAGCAAATTCAGAGGAACCCCAGCTGCCTTATATTAAGCTGCTGAATCTGTGAAGTTGCATGAAATTGCCCACACTTAGTGACAATACGTTGAAGACATAAGGAGAAGTTAAACAACTATTTCAGGAAACTTTGGAGGCAACCAAAGAAAGCGGAGGAGTCAGGGGTGGGATGTCCGGGTACCACCGGACACTTCCTGCTTTCAGGAATTCAATGAATTCCTTTGTCTTTGAGAACTTATTGTGCTAGGATTTGAAATATGACAAGGTCATCAATAAGTATCAAAACAAGGCCTGCCTTTTTGATTGTATCATGACTGACGCATAACTTGACCTTGGATACATCCTTCCTTTTCATTCCTATCACTTCACCATCAAATATGGCAAAGATTTGACCTATTATTCCAATTGTCTTGAGCTATTTTCTTGATTGTTTCCCAATATCTGATTGGTACACTTAAAAGCATTCATCAAGTTGCCCTGCTAACCACCCCTGCTATTTTAACTAATTAGCATTATGAAATATTTCACTTCCTTACACCATTGCCAAAACCAATCACCTGCTTTCTAGTTTACCAGCATAATGGAAGCAATAAACCATCTTTGAGCAATGAAATATATGTTTGCTATACCTCTTAATGAGCACTCAAGTGTTTGAAATATTCTACACTGTATTGATTCTATTCGTTTAACACATCTACAAGCTGTTTATCATGTAATACAATATTTAGTCTGATGGTTCCTGGTTTAGAGATTAGGATTTAGGGAGTTATTTTTTTAGGGGTTAAGGTCAAAGGAGCTTTAAGAATCTTGGGGTGAGGAGATATAATTTCCAAATTGTGCTCCACAAAGGGCAAAATATCTGCAGCCCCAATATCTTGGGGTGTAAAGAAGAAACATCACAGATATGGCAGAGTAGATGGGGAATACTCCAATTCGCACAAGGAGTGGTAGAATTTATAGTCAAATGAATTGCTTCCATTGAAAATCTCCCCCAAATGCTGGAGCAAGAAGAATGGAAGGAAAATACAATTGGTAACTTTCTCCTGATAGTAAGAATCCAAAATGTTTTGGATTCTTTGTGGCTTCTAATGTTGTAGATTGTCACTAAAAGGCTAAATTGCTCTGCTGAAGATATGATGCAAGAACAAAACAGAAGGGAAGAGTAAATTAAAGTCACCAACTGTTTCAAAATGTTCAGGAAGCAGCCTGGGAATGAAACATCCAAAGAGAAGGTGGTTCTGTATTATTATACTAGGACTACTAATAGAAATAACCACAGAATAAGAAAATACACCACCAAGGATCTCTTGAGAGAAGGGCATTCCAAAATCATCCTGAGTCTCCAGTTGACACAAAAATTGTCTGAAAAGGAGGGGGGGAAACAATACTGTAATAAATAGAATTTATCACATTGGAGATGAATTAGGGAGAAATTCCTGCCCGCTTCTGAAGTCACTGGGACTAGTTATTACTGAGGGAGGAAAGAAGGCCGGGTAACTTGTGTGTCTTTTCCAATCCAACCAGCCACAGATGCACCTCCCTCCCACCTTTCAGTACATTTTCCAATTCTAAATGTTGTTTTGCCTCCTTTTCCTTCAGCTTCCATGTACACTCCGTACTATTTTGCCTTTTGGTTGAGAAGACTTGAAAGGGCAGAAGGTTGCATGGGAACTGTGAGAACACTGCAGAATAAAATATGAAACTGATTACAGGAATGCAATTCTGTTGGAGGTGCAATAAATCATTGTAACTCATGTAAGTTGACCTAGTCCTATTAGGTCCTACTCTGAGGTGAAATCACCAGATTCTTACAGTAACTCTAGATGATGAGAGCATGTCACAGATTATTTTTCCAAAGATATTTGGCCATGTTTCTTCCAATTCTTATTCATTCACTTATATACCTTACTTATATACCTTACAGCAGCCAGGGTTCACACAATATCCTAACCCAAAACCATACAAATCACAAGGTGACTTGGCATGATGTATGAACCACACAAAGTTGAAACAAAACAAGTATAACCTGAAGCCAGCAAGCATATTCCAATATAACAGGGGTCTCCAAACTTGGCAACTTTAAGATTTGTGGACTTCAACTCATAGCTATGCTATGCTGGCTGGAGATTTCTGGGAGTTGAAGTCCACAAGTCTTAATTGTCAAGTTTGGAGACCTCTGAAATATAACTTTCTAGAAGAACCTGTGATGATGGATGTCAGAAATATCAGCCAAAGCAGGATATCTTCTCCCTGTTTATATATCAAGAGGAGGAAGAGGAGGAAACTGATACTACTACTACTACTACTTTGGAAGCGCCAAGGTGTTTCCACGGTGAAAGGATTAGCCACTGAATCCTCTACTATCCAACTGGTAGTAGAGAAATTGGGGAGATATAGATTGAAATAGAGATTTGAGGATCGGACTCTTAGCTTAGAAAAATCTCCACCTTTCAGAGGGAAGGGTTAGGAATATATTTAGTATCACAGAAGGCAACTACTGACTGTACAAACATTGCAGAATCAAGGGAACCTGTTTATAAACCATTTTAAGTTATTCAATGCACATTAACCCACTTAACCTAGTGACTCTGCTGTATCTATCCTGTATTCAACCTGGTCATATCAGAAACATATACACAAATAAATAAAATATTTAGTGGTTATATCAAGACTAAAGAATTCTGTAGAAATCTTCCAGAATTTGTGGGATTTCATTTAATTTTTTTTTAGAAAAAACACCCATAATGAAGACAGTATATGACATAGTCTATGTAGCCAGTATTATAGAAAACAGCAAAACAACACCATAGTGAAAAGATATGTACTAGAGACTTGAGGAAGAAGATGGCCGGGTTAGGCAGGTGGCATGACTTACAGAACATACTAACACTATTACATTCAATATCTAAATCTGAATACAGCTACATACAAAATACAATACAAATGGAACTAGAAAATATTGAGCACATTATACAGTTTTATTATTGGTTACCTGGGGATCCAATTAAGCCTTTAAAATAGCAGTTTAGGGAATGTTCTTCATTTGCCTTATCACTTCTAGATGTGCTGTACTATAACTCATATCGTTCAAAGAGCATACTAGCGAAAAAAACGTGACAGGATTTGTAATTCAACACTTCTGAAGGGTGGCAGATTGGGAAAAATCTGATTTAGATTATGTCCATCTGGCACAATCCTTCTGTGTGCATGATACCTTGGATAATTGCCTGGTGAGAATTATTTCTGAGATTTGCCCAGGAATGCATTGTAAATCAATATTTTCCAATACCTAATCAGGATAATTAGTTGTACTATTATTCCATATTTTGGGGGAAAATCACAAGATTATTAATACTTTAGAAAATTATTGTCAAGGATGTAGAGGTCTTCTTGGTTCAATCCTCTAAATTTATCAGCATATCAGGAACTGAGGATTTTTTATGTATGGGAAAGTAACAAAATAATGTTCATACAATGATGGAAGTTATATTTGCAGCTATGTATTGCTGATATAATTTGTCTGTCAACATTTTAATTGATACTGTTTCAACAAAGAGGCAAGAAAGGGGATTTCAAAACATCTGACTGAATGTTTTGGTGTTGCCATTCCTGATTTTCTTCTCCTTTAAATGGTCGTTTTACATCTCATTATTAATACACAGTCTTAATCCATTAACTCAGAGGTCTCCAAACTTGGCAACTTTAAGACTTATGGACAAGTCTTAAAGTTGCCAAGTTTGGGGGCCCCTGCATTAACTTAACATTTTTAAAAATCACCTTTAAAAGAATATTCATAGCACCTGCCTTATAATAGGACATCTGAAGTAATTAAAGACAAGACCTTCAGACCACAATCTGATCTGATCACACAAGCTCCACTAGTTAGTTACAGTAGGATATCTTTGCAAGATGACCATACTTTTCAAGTATGGGAGGGAGGAACACATTTAGCCTTTTTTATCAATTACAAGGAATAAACAATTATGAATGTAGATGGAACTGTGCGGTTCCCCCACATCTGGAGAAACAATTTTTGAAGAAGTTTGGGGAACTAGTTTAATGCCCATTAGGTGGCGGCAGCTAAACAACCCTTGAAAAACTAAGCAAGGACTGGTTAGCAATAATAAAGTAATGGGTAAATCACTTCCATATTACAATCATGAAAAATCTAGAAGACAAATTCAACTTGAGGCAGTCTTTGCCTTAGTCTTAATTGTAATCCATCTTGCCAAAAATTGTGAGTAAAGAAAATGAAAACATGTCACTGAATCATCTCTGCTTCACTTGCCTAAGTACTGTACTGCACTTTCTGGGAGGAATAAGGCTGGAGGAAGAAAGCAAGCAAGAAAGCAATAAAAAAAATCCAGTTACTGTTTCAAATGCAGCAGGTAAAATATTTATAAACTCTTCCTCCTCCAGAGGGAGTTTTCTGCACAAGTGGAACATTAACTCCAATCCAGCCTGCTACATAATATATATCCATAATATATATTGTATTTTTTAAAAAAAAAAACACCACTAGAATCTAGAACAAAAAAGATTGAGTTCATTGGACAAAGAAGCATTTCCCATTTCCTCTAGATTTTGGATACTCTTTGAAATATAGTTTAAAAGGTCCAAGGTTTTAGCATATTGCTTTAAAGGAATGGAGCAGGAGGAGATAGGGTCCAAGGAGTTAAAAATGTTGGGAAGAAATGCCACTGTCTTCCCTGGAAACACTTGTCCAGATACTCTTTCTTTAATTAAATCTGGCAAATTCAGGAATTTTATAAGTCACTGAATTTGTTCTTTTAATATTCCAGATCCAAATGTAGACAACATACTGTATTTTCTTAAGCAAGGACACATTGGACCTTTCTTTGCATATCAGGAGAATGTGAAAGGGAAAAAACATGAGATACCACATTTCCTGTTTGAATGTTTCCAGACATGTGAAAGACCACTTTAAGTGATGATAGCACTAAAGTTTCCATGATAATAGCTTAACACAATGGAGCTACCTACTTCCAAGTCCTGCTGTGAGTGAAGCAAACTATCTCATGAAACATATGAACCAGCTGCTGAGCATATAGCCAATATGTAAATATTTAAATATATGTAAATACACACACACAAAATACATACTAACTAGTGACTGCATGTCTCTTTGTTATATCTGCCCAAACTCTCCACTGAAAACAATTTTAAGAAGAAATTGACCATGTAGAAACATTGATTTGTGGCAATCAGACTCCCAAAAGCATAATCTGAAAGAACAAAGGATTGTTAGCCATACCTGGATCTTGCCAAAATTTAAGAACAAGATAGCTCTCATGTGAATGCAATAAATAACATTTGCTTGATGTAAAGAGCAGCATAAGGAAATCCAAGGGAAGGTTTCTATTTACAGTACCTGTGAAGGTGAACTTTCTTCCCTCAAATCTCTCTGCTGGTTCCTAACTGCAAGGGAAGAAAATCCCTTCCCCCTTAACCATTACACAGTGTTGGGAAGAGGAGTAGGCCATTTATGAGGTGAATGCTGATGGCTTTAACAGAAGAAGTCAGAAGAAGTTACTTAGTAATGTTTAATGTGAGTTATGGCACCTCCATTTCTCAAGAACAGAACAAACAAGCCAATAAAGGGGTGGGGGGGAATCTCAGCACTGTTTGGAGTAGTTTCAAATGGTTCTCTCTTTTTGCCAATGGAAAAGTGATTGGGGGAGTGATAAGAACATCTCAAATGGAAGAGGCGGGAATTGTAAACTGAGGGCAGACAGGTGAGGAGTTCCGGGCTCTTCCGTGTCGGAGAACAGGCACGTCTGAAACAACCCGCCAACTCAAAAGATGCCGCGTCCGGGACACGGTTTCGTTGGGCAGCGAAAGAGCCGCACCGGGAGAGCTGACCCATTTGCGCGCCAATCCGGTTTCTTGGAGGCGGCAATGCGGGGGAAGGTTACGCGCAGCTCCCAGGTGATGGAGAAAGGCGACCCTGGAGAGAACGCGGCCGCCTCTCGTCTCCGTGAGTGAGCCCGAGCTGTTGCTGAGCGCAAGGGCGAGCGCGAGTCGGATCCAGCTGGTCCCCTTGGCGCCTCTTCTCCGTCGCAGCCGGTGCCCCGGGGAGCCGACCAAGGGAGGCGACTGGGCCGGTTGTTTATGAGCGGCCCTCTCGGATGAAGGGGCGGAGCCTGTGCCAATCCAGCACTGCTCTGTCCGCTCGCTTTGCGCGATACGCATCCTTCTCTTGAGGTGGAGAACGGGGAGAAGCCGACTAAGCCGCTTGGGGATCGGCAACCGCCGGACCCGGAACCGGGGCAGCTGAGGCGGAGGACGCGCGATCGCGAGAGGGAGCAAAGGCAGAATCGGGACGCGGCTGGGAGGAGAGGCGAGGCGTGGCGGGCGGGGAGGGGTATCCGGTTGCAGGTGTTTTCGAGCAGGATCCCACTACCGTAAAGGCGACTGCGCTGGCTCGGCTGAAGGGAAGAGGTTTCCCCGAGATTTCGGCTCGCTGCTGCCCGGAGCGCGGTTCCGGCTAGGTCGGTGCGGATCCGGAGCGCGGGTGACTAGGGGGCGCCACTCGCCTGTTGGAGCCGCTCCGCCCGTCCCAGCAGGGACTTGCTCGGGGAAGGAAGGCGGACGAAGGCAGGAGCGCAAGCCGAGGATGTGGCGCTGGGATGCGCGGGTGACGAATCTCTTCAAGAGGAACCTTCAGCCCACGCTGACCTACTGGAGCGTCTTCTTCAGCTTCGGCCTGTGCATCGCCTTTCTGGGGCCCACCCTGCTCGACCTGAGCTGCCAGACCCAGAGCTCGCTGTCGCAGATCACCTGGGTCTTCTTCTCGCAGCAGTTCTGCCTGCTGGTCGGGAGCTGCTTGGGCGGCGTGTTCAAGAGAACGTAAGTCAGCGATTCCCGCTCTTGCGCTCTGCCTTGGGCTCTCGCCGTCGGCATCGCCTGCCGCCTCGTTCCTTTGGGAGCGAAGATGCTGTTGGCCGGACAGGGAGAGATGGAGGGGAGCCCCTTTCTCTTTTGCCGCCCGGGCACCTTTTCAGTATCCAGGAAGGTGATGTCGACCATCGCTTGCTGGGTGGGATGCGTGCCAAGCTGTGCCCTAGAAATCAGAGCCTACTTCTATGCCCGCGCCTGTTTTCCGGTGCTACAAGGCTAGAACAGATCTGATGCTGCAGTTCCTGACTGTCTAAATTAAGGGCCTTGGGCAAAGTTTGGGGCATCTATGCCTATTGAAAGCCATGCCCAGTTCCTCATAAGTCCTGGCCACAAGTTTGGGCATAAATCAGGACTTAATTCTGGGTAAATGTGTGTTGAATTGACTCCATCAAGCAGAAATACTGAAGGGATTTTGTTTTCCTTTAAAAATGACTCGATGCAGTTTTAGTCCTAGTTCCTAAATACATAAGCAGAATGGGTAGTAGAAACCACTACTACTAGCCAAATTCTCTGGCTTGGACTGTGATAAGTCAGGAAAAAGGGGAGAAGCCAGTCGTACAATGCTTTGTTTTGGGGAAATATGTTTTATGTGCAGGCCACGGTGGCTCACACAAAAACTATGGCTTAACTTTATGAACATAGCCTATAGGCATAGCCTATGAACATAGCCTTTAGGCTATGAACATAGCCTATGAACATAGCCTATGAACATAGCCTATAGGCTCTGTTGCTGCAGAGACTGGATTTGATGGACAGTACAATCCAGAGGACACTTCTGGTAGGTGGATGTGTGGGTGGATGAGTTAGATTGTGGAGGGCACCTAACACAGTTGTGGGCAATACCTATTCAGAGTGAACCTGGTCCCTGTGTCTTTAAGAGCAGCCCTTCACACCAAAATCAAGCAGTAGCTACATACATAATTGCTTGTTTAAATGATAGATTACAATGAAATAAGATTGAACAAGGATAGAGATGCAGTCACAAGGGAAATTTAGAATCAGTTATCTTAAAAGCAGTTAACCAATACCCCTCTTAGATATGCTCTTCTTACACAGGCAATTGTGAATGCACACACACACTTTTCCACATTTTATTGCTTTTGCTTGCTAAGTTTGGTTTGTTGTTGTTTTTTTGCAAATTAGGCCAATGTCTGGTTCCAAAATCAATGTGCTTCTTTCTATTCGTGAATTATTTTAAGCAGATCTTCCAATAACTTTCAGAGGGCTTATCCAAATAAAATCAAAGTCAAAGATCAAATATGAACAGGGGCCATGCAAAGTGATCTTTATTGTATTGACCATATACCTGTCAGTTGAGAAATTCCACAGAAATCAATCATGCTATAAGATCACTTTCCAGGGCCTACATTAGCAACTCTTGGGTTTGTTCAAATGACATCACTGTGGTTATGTGAACTCTTGCCTGCATAGAGGTGGTTGCAGACTTTGGGAAAATGGAGCATGTGGCAGGATCCCAGAAGGATTTACAGTGGGGAACCAGCAGAACGCAGCATGCCTGATGGACATTGACATAGAAACCTCAGGCTGGAGAAATCATGCTGAGAATTCCTCTTTGTAATCTAAGAGGTTTGTTGTAAAGGACTTGTTTTAATAACCCTAGTGTTCAAATTCAAGCTGTCTTCTTCTCTGAAAAGTTGGCAGTTAACATCTAGTGACCAATAAACATTTAAGTTGATGTACAGTAAAATAGTAATATTCCATTTTCATACAGAGTTCCAGGACAAGATGTTATTCTTTTTAAATCATCAATGAACAATTAATAAGGAAATGATTCCTGTAAAGTGGAAAACATGAACAATAATTCCCCATCTTGCTCCCAATTTGTATAATTGCTGCTATATTTGTTTGAGGTTCCCATTTTAAGTTATGATTAATATCTGTCAACTGATGTTTAATCTGGAAAAAGTTTTTCTTGGTGTTTTAACAATCTACTTGTTTTAAATCTTGGTGTTTTAAAGGTATTGACTATATTTTGATCAAGGTTTTTTATTAAACAGTCTTTAAAACCAATTCTTATAATTCACAAAATGTTTGCATAATATTTAATAATCTCAAGATCAATGCATGTTTTAGAATTTCTTGAATAAAGGCAAGCACACAAAATATTCATGTAGCAACAGTTCTGTATGCAAAGATATTATTCCATTACAACAACTCTAAATAAAATGAGTCACACTAATTATTATTTTCAACCTCATAATTATGGAGTCAAGAAGCACAGTCACATTTAACTATTGATATGCTTGAACATACATCATGCTATATACCAATAATTATTTGATTTCAAACTTTATAGTGTGATGAGGAATTGTTCCATAAAATCTTTAGAATAGAATTTTTATAAGCGTATGATTTATGTAGAAAAGATCACAGAGTAGCTGTCACATTAATGAAAGAGAAATTGTGTGTGAATTGGTTTGGATCATTTTGAGAAAAATATGGGATTACATCTTGATTTCTAATAATCTGTCTTGGAAATATTGGACAGTATCTTCTATGTCAGAAACTGCTCTATTATCGTCCAGCATCATTCTTCTAATAATATGATTCTGTCCAATAAACTTTTAAAGGAAAAATGAAAGGAATATCAAATGATCATGTTATGTAGAATAGTAAAAGGGGGCCTATTCTTTCCAGACAGTTATGTATGTTGCTTGAATTATCTGTAGTAACAGAGCCTATTTAAGCATGAAAGAAACTGTTTGGCCATGTATTTTTATCATTAAAGTAAAATTCATTGGCAAAAGTTTCTTAAAGATTACAGTAGCTAATCATTGATCAATATTATGTTTTTCCCAACAGTTCTAAGTATGTCCATTTAAGAGAAACTCCCAGCATTCCACTAGATGCAGTCTAAGAACCAAGACTGCAATTAACTTGTATACAGTGCAACTAGTAAATCATAGCTTGATGTACAAGTTTCTAAAATCTCAATTGAACTTGCAAGAACATTAGCTGGTCTTTTAAATTTATGTTTTCACCCTACAATGTACAATGTGTTTTCTGAGTTATGAAATATGCTGCAATTCTCACTTTACTAGGGAAAAATTGAGATAGAAGGCTACTTCCCAAGTGCCAGGTAGACAGCTGTTAATAACTGTGGAGTCCTTGGTGTTCTCTTAGCTTGGTTGTTTGCTTGCACCAAGGACTCCTCAATTCAACCCTGAGCGGCATATATTCTCTTCTATAGGTATTAATAAACTAATACTGAAGAAAATTCTATTCTTGTCATCAGATGATCAAGTACATTTGGAAGGAGAAATGTTGATGGTTATGCTTAACACACTTGTGGAGAACTAATTGACCTGGAAAACAAAATATTTTTGAATGCCTTTTAGTTTTCCCCCACCCCTATGAAATCCTTCATGCTCCATCATCAGGATCTCAGCAGTTACCTTTGAAGACACTATAAAAAATGATGGCTTGTCTCTGTGCAGTGTTTGAAAACACATGTTTCTCTAACTGATGCTATCTTGCAGGATGTTATTTGAACAGATGATATTGAGTTAAATAGCATTTTTACATCTAAAAATTAATTTCCAACCAAATCCTAAAACTAAAATCTATTGACATGGGAGCACAGTTGTCCAATATGTGATTTGTCATTATCCATTGACTCTGTCACAACATTCTTAATTCAATCTATAGAGGTGATGGGTTACTGTATAATGGAATTAGAAGTATTCAGTTAAATGATCCCAATTGTTACTTCAAAGGAGAAATTATTTTTATCCCCAGATAAATCAAGCTTATTTGGAAACTAAGATAACTTTGCTCATGCATCCACTCTTAAGGACTACTTGTGAGTAACTGGTCTCTATATGATTGAGACAAATTCGTAGAGAGGCCCTTTTAAAGAGGTTTCCTCTAGCACCCCATTGTGACTGCCTTTGTAGAGTCATCTGCACTTCTCTAACCAGTCTGCTTTGACCATCCAGACCCAACAAGAGGAAGAATGATGAGCTGCCCAACCCTCCCTCCACAAAAATCTGCAGTGCCACTGATACACTGTTTAATTTGCATTCAAAGAAACAGTAATTGTCAGGTACAAGAAACCAGGAGCTGAGATAAGAGTTCAAAAGTATTACAAGTTTATTTCATGCTACCTCTACATGACATATTTGACCCTGCCCTTGGGGTCAACCGGTCATCTCCAACAGGAACATATGAAAAAGCAAGCAGCAGCCTCCAATAGTTAGGACCTAGAAAATGGCTGCCAGGGTAGTCTGACTCATGTGCTGCTGGTGTAAAAATGAGGGGAGATTGAGGGCTCCCTTGGGTCAGCCAAGACATGTGAATGGGACCATTGGGTCCAAACCTCTTACTGCAGCATGGCAGGTCATCCATTTAGCAATCTTTTTGCAGTGACAGATATGCTTGCTTGCTTGCTTTCTTGATTAATTATTTATTTCTAGTCTCTGAACATTTCAAAGAATACAGCTGTGTTATGGAGTCTCTGGAGGAGGCAAAATGTTTAGCTCTTTTTCAGCTTGACAACTTTTTTTTTTTTTAGTAAAATAGTTACCAAAAAATGTTTAAACCTAATGAAGCATAACACACATTCCATTCCCAATCCATGTGGACAGTACTGAATTGGATGGATTAATTGCCTGGACTTCCTTCTGCTATTTGATGGGACATAAACATGGGTCTCCCAATCCAACCTCTTTGCTGATATATAATATCCCTAACAGCTGACTTTCCAACTTTTATTTGAATGAATGAGAAAGTTCCACTTCTATAACATACCGGTAATTGGCTACTGTGGTTTGGTCTTGGATATGGTGAAACTCAAAGGGGCTTTCATGGGGCTTTCCAGTTTGAAGCAGGCTTCTACATTCCAATGAGCTACCTTCATGTGGGCCAAGGTTGGTAGAGTGAGAAGGGAATGTGGACAGGGCAGATGAAAATGGCACAAATTTATCTTAAATAAATCAAGACATAAATTGTTTATCTCAGTGTTGCCAATCATTTGACCTGAAGATACACCTTTGAGATATGTGATGGATAACAGACACTGTGTCCAAGTGTTTCATGTGCCAAGGTACAGCTTTTCAATTGTATGTACATTCAGTTCAGTTCATAGTGATTGTTGATGTCTTTACATTGTATTTTGTAGATGGTGCCTGTTTTTCTTCTGGGCCTGCTGCGTCTTTTGGTTTGTTTAAAATGTTTTGGAGGGCTTTAATTGGTTAGATTCCATGAGGTTGTGATAGTCTGTTGGTGGTTTCTGGGATGTTTTTGACTGTTGTCTATTTATGATTTGTATTGGTTATGCCGTGTTGGTTGAGTGGTCAGACACTTTTTTATGAAGTTGCACTGACATCTATTTTGTTGGAAGAGAAATTGCTTCCTTTTTCTGCTGTTCAGAGTTTTTTCAGTGTGTTTGTGCTCATCTAAATAGAGTTCTTAAAGCTTCTCTTGTAGGAGGTTGTATAATTACTTTGATAGTGGAGCATTTGATTGGTGTGAGTGGTTTTTTTGGTATACTTGTGTTTCTAGTTTGCCATCATAGTCTCTGTTGATCAGGATATCCAGGAAGGGTAGTGAGTTGTTGTTCTTCCCTGGTGAATTAGATTCTTTTGAAGATGTTGTTGATGGTTTTGTGGGTCCTAATTGGTCCATTTTATTATGGTGATTTTACATATAGGCATAAATAACATCTACATACTGTGCAAAGGAGATAAAAAGGGAACAAAAAGACCAAAACACCTTCCCACCAGCAATCAACATCCAGATGAGCATAGAGTAACACCAAGATTACCATCTGACCAACGATCAAGTAAACAATGCCTCAATCAAGAAACTGGCAAACAAGTTAACAGTAAACAGCCCAGCAAAACCTGCAAGACCACTCCCACTGACAGAACAAGCCACTCGAATATAAATTGAGAGCAAACCCCACTCCTTACTAACATTGATCATGTTACCTAGTTAAATAATGAAATGTCTGGAAGAAAACAACCAAGCTCAGAGAGCACCACAGACCCCACCATTTAATCCTGAAGCTATAAATATTCTCCGTTTTTGGTACAAGCAAAGAATATTGAGACTTTAAATCCTCCTCCCAATCAGATTTGCAAATCAAGTCAATTTGTGCTAAAATCTGCTCTGAAGTGATGGCCTCAAAAAGGATCAGTCCATTATTTAAATTACTGCAAATGAACATCCCTAAATTTTTGGGTTAATAGAGAAAAGTCTTATTACTATATTTGGAAAGAGAAATGCAATTACTCCTTGCTGTAGATGTACTGCTGGAAGACACACCCTTAAACTAACAGCTGCAGCCCCCAGTGCTCACAAAATATCAGTCTCCTATCATGAAGATTTTGTCTTGCACTACATGTGATGCTTAGATCATCCAAAAAGATTCCATTATTTTTATTGGCATCCTTGTTTTGACTCATCAGGGGTTCAGAATTTATACTTCTCTTGGAAGGTATGAGATCTCAAAAGAATATGAAAGAAATTCATCTTAAATTCATAAATCTCTAAATGTGTGCTAGAAATGGAGTTGGGGAAGAGATAATCAAAGATGATGAGACATATCACAAGAGTTGGCAGTACTGTATATCCATTTTGATTTTGTGAACAATTTTTTTCCTAAAAGCAAGGCATGATGCTTTTAAACTCACCCTGTCTATTATATGTAGTGTGCCACTCTTTTATGATTAAGCACATTCATAGATTTCAGTACACATTGCTTCCTGTATTACAAGTCCTTAATTCCTTTTGTTGATATTATAAAGAAATAGGCTCAATTTTTGTCTTTTTTTAGTCAAACAAGGAAACAAAAGTTGTTGTTAATGGGCTAATGCCTTATTAACAATTCTGGGGATGAAAGTTGAGAGTGACATTAGGGAAATATTTTATTATGCTGACTGTTGCCAATTTTATGGTCAGAATTTACAGTCAGAAGAAACATACAGGCCACACATTTCTCTAAAACCACACATATGATTTGTTTTTCATTTCATATATTGAAGAACTTCAAAAACTATTGGATTTTAAACTACGATTTTTGTCTTAATATTTACTTGGGAGCTCAGATATTGTACGATTCCAGCAAGACTTGATTCTTGGCACATGCATGGACACATGCATAGCTCTTCCAAGGACGCTCTGTAAAATCTTGATTCTGTCTAGTCATCTAAACAGAGAAGTTAATTTCTTGTTGTGACTGACTGGTTTTTGTTGCAGTCCATGATATTTTCAGTCACTATCTACTGATCCATAATTTGAAGATATCTATCTTCTTTCTCATAATTTGAAGATATCTATCTTCTTCTTTCATCTATGACTCTTTCTTGTCATAGATCCTACATTATCACTGGAAAGACCATTTGTTTAACTATGCTGATATTGCTTAACCTTGTCACTATGAGATTAATCTCTTTATTCACTAATGTACACTGCTCAAAAAAATAAAGGGAACACTTAAACAGCACAATGTAACTCCAAGTCAATCACACTTCTGTGAAATCAAACTGTCCACTTAGGTAGCAACACTGATTGACAATCAATTTCACATGCTGTTGTGCAAATGGAATAGACAACAGGTGGAAAGCATAGGCAGTTAGCAAGACATCCCCAATAAAGGAGTGGTTCTGCAGGTGGTGACCACAGGCCACTTCTCAGTTCCTATGCTTTCTGGCTGATGGTTTGGTCACTTTTGAATGCTGGCGGTGCTTTCACTCTAGTGATAGCATGAGACGGAGTCTACAACCTACACAAGTGGCTTAGGTAGTGCAGCTCATCCAGGATGGCACATCAATGTGAGCTGTGGCAAGAAGGTTTGCTGTGTCTGTCAGCATAATGTCCAGAGCATGGAGGCGCTACCAGGAGACAGGCCAGTACATCAGGAGACGTGGAGGAGGCCGTAGGTGGGCAACAACCCAGCATCAGGACCTCTACCTCCATCTTTGTGCAAGAAGGGAGAGAAACAGTCAGAAACAGACTCTATGAGGGTGGTATGAGGGCCCGACGTCCACAGGTGGGGGTTGTGCTTACAGCCCAACACTGTGCAGGACATTTGGCATTTGCCAGAGAACACCAAAACGAGCAAATTCACCTGTGCTCTTCACAGATGAAAGCGGGTTCACACTGAGCACATGTGACAGATGTGACAGGGTCTGGAGATGCCGTGGAGAACGTTCTGCTGCCTGCAACATCCTACAGCATGACCAGTTTGGCAGTGAGTCAGTAATGGCGTGGGGTGGCATTTCTTTAGGGGGCCGCACAGCCCTCCATGTGCTCACCAGAGGTAGCCTGACTGCCATTAGGTACCGAGATGAGATTCTCAGACCCCTTGTGAGACCATATGCTGGTGCGGTTGGCCCTGGGGTCCTCCTAATGCACAACAATGCTGGACCTCATGTGGCTGGAGTGTATCAGCAATTCCTGCAAGACAAAGGCATTGATGCTATGGACTGTCCCGCCTGTTCCCCAGACCTGAATTCAATTGAGCACATCTGGGACATCATCCACCAATGCCACATTGCACCACAGATTGTCCAGGAGTTGGGGATGCTTTAGTCCAGGTGTGGGAGGAGATCCCTCAGGAGACCATCTGCCACCTGATCAGGAGCATGCCCAGGTGTTGCAGGGAGGTCATACAGGCACGTGGAGACCACACACATTACTGAGCCTCATTTTGACTTGTTTTAAGGACATTACATCAAAGTTGGATCAGCCTGTAGTGTTTTTTTCCACTTTAATTTTGAGTGTAACTCCAATCCAGACCTCCATGAGTTGCTAAATTTGATTTCCATTGATAATTTTTGTGTGATTTTGTTGTCAGCACATTCAACTATGTCATGAACAAAGTATTTAATAAGAATATTTCATTCATTTAGATCTAGGATGTCTTATTTTTGTGTTCCCTTTATTTTTTTGAGCAGTGTATATTTTCTTGAGTCTGAGCAAACAAAACTATCACCTTTCCTTTTTTGCTACCCATTCAAAGTCTACTAATCAAGTTGTTTGACATTAACTTTGTCTTAATTTTTAGCAGGAAACTGGACTTTTCACAATCCATTATTTACTTTCATTATGTTTCAGCTTCATATATCTTTCAGCTTCATATTTTCATTTAGGCCATCACTTTTCCAATCTTGCTATTCATGTGAATAGATTCATTGAACATAAAGAGGGATAGCGATGACATGTATAATAATCTCACCCCTTTCCCTATTTTGAGCCCTGTGTTTCTCCAAACTCAGTTCTTGCAGTACTTTTTGTTATAGCAAGTTTACTTGTTATATGTAAAAAAAAAAAAAAAACCCGCTTTGGAAGAGTAATCAGGTATTCTGACATACAAATCAGTCTTATCAATAAAGGAAAATATTTGTAGCTCGGGATTGAAATGAGGGCTCCTTGCTACTCTCTGAACTTGGTTGTTTCCTTGCAGATATTTCATTACCCAAACTGGGTAACCTCATCAATGCTAACGTGCTACCACTGATGATGTTATCTAGTTTGGTTGTTTTCTTACAGAAGTTTCGTTACCCAAATTCAGAGAGTGCCAAGGACCCCTCAATCGGTCTTAATATATTGCACATTCTCAGGTGTTCTAAACCAAGGGTTGCCAACCTTTTGGACCTCAGGGATCACCAAACTCATAATTTTAAATCTCGCAGACCAGAGACCCTGGGAAAATCCCCCAAAAAGTCTGCAGGAAAATTCCTCACCCAGTTTTCCTACCAATCTATCCTACTCCAGCTCTATTCTCAGGGGGAGAAAGAGAGAGGCTTTATGCAAGGAAAGCAGCAGAAGTCTTTCTTTCTCTCCCCCAAACTCCACCAGAAATGAGTGTTTGTGAGACTTGTTGTGCTTGCGCAGTCTCTTGGAGCAGGATGCCTTGCAGGGTTCCAAAGACTCGTTTCTGGTGGAGTTTGGGGGAGAGAAAGAAAGACTTTTGGTGCTTTCCTTGTGTGCAGCCAAAAGCAGAAGAAAGAAGCAGAAAGAAGCAGTCCAGTGGCCAGGCCAGGTGCATGGGGCAAGTGGGGCAACTTCCCCCCCTCCGCTCCTCACTATCTCAAGTTGTTCGCAATGCAAGTGATGCAAGCCATGTGTTCCTATGGGCCATGAGAGTGCGCAGCCTTGTGTTCCTGTGCAGCCTGGATTAATTGCTTTGGGTGGTGCTTTGGGACCACCAAAATTTTGCCTGCGGACCACCAGTAGTCCCCAGCCCACTGGTTGGCGATTACTGTTCTAAACAAAGGCCTTGCTATAGCATCTTGCATTCTCTACCCTTCTATTTAACCCATCTTTTGTTAGCTATGTGGATATAGCTACCTCCTGCTTACTTATTTGTCATTTGTTTCTCCATGAGCAGCTTTATTCTATTTTATAAACTCTTAAAATCAGCCTTATGGGGAAATTTAGTGCAATAGTTTAATCATTTGTAAGTTTTCTTAAATTTCCCCTTGAAAAATATATGATACACTAAGTCTAGGGCGATATAGCTGTGTTTTATGTTTGTCAGCTGAATGACTGCCTCTTCCATACAGTTTAATTAACAAACCCATTTATTTTAACAATTGAAGCAAAGCTAAATACAGTACAGGTAGTCTTGATCATTCATTCAGTCCATTCAAAGTTACAATGGCATTGAACAAATTGTGGTTATGACCAGTTCTTGGAGTTCCAGCCATCCTAGCACACCCACGATCACAAGATTGCAATCCAGGTAATTGACAACCAGTTCATACTTATGATGATTGCAGTGTCCTTCAATCACATGATTGCCACGTGGGGCCTTCCCTGGCAGCTTCAACTCAATGGGGAACGCAGCGGAGAAGGTTGCAAGTGGCTGGGATAAATCTCCCCCAGCCTCACTGTGCTCATGCTGTGCTGTGCTGGCCACTCATGCCATGCACCCTCTCCAACTCTCACCTTGCCTCCATAACAACCTTCTATACCCTCCCTGACATTCACACCCTTGTGTGTCCCTGTGCACCCTTCCTGGCCCTTGCTGGGCAATCCCAAATAACACCTCAAACCTTGCCATGACTTGCTTGTACCTCGAGACACCCTCACAGATCATCACTGCACTTCCTCCAACCCTTGCACACTATCCTTAGCCCTAACCATGCCTCCTCCTCCTCACACACACACACACACACACACCCTGCATGCCTCTCCCAAGCCTGGTAGGCATCCCTTACATTTTTATGGACCCCCTTATGCCTCTCTCACCTGGCAGCAGCCACTTCCCTTCTTGCAAGCCACCTGGGACTTGCTACTTCCTGCCTGCTTTCCCACTGACTTGCTTTTTCTTCACCTAATGAACAGTGGATTTGGTTAACAATGGCAACTGTGATTGCCTCACCAAACAATGCATTCCTGCTTTATGACTTAGTGATAGAAATTCCAATCTCAGTTGCTGTTGTATGTTTTGGGCTATCTATACATGAATTCAGCCACTGAATAGAGAGATTCCTGGATAAGGAAATCCTGAAAATACTCACGTCTCTTTAAATATATTGGTTCTGTTGCTCTGACCATTATCTATCTTTACCCCACATTTTAAAATAAATTCACACATGCATACAATGCAATAAATGTGGTCCTCGGATCACAATAGCTCTGCATCCCTAATGTGTGTGTCCTTAGGTGGTCAGGAAATTCTGGGTGTTAAGTTCTGAGCGTGGGCGCTAAGAATGGAGATGAGCCGATGAAACGGTGAACTTCAAAACTCTTTATTAACATGGTGTAACAGCTCAGCTAATGGCTGCAATGGCCCCCTTTATATAGGCAAGCTATTGAGTATTTAACCAATGAAAACCAGGGAGCGCTAGCTCCGTTAACCAATGGGAGAGGCTCATTAATAGACAATCAGATTCCCCTGAACAAACCAATCTGATGTTGCTATTAATGGCCAATCAGAAGTGCAGGGCCAGAACCCTGCACTTTACTTCAAGTTCTTAATAACCTTTATTAAGCACATTTATTCATTCACAACACCCCTTCCCCCCGGGTTCCATTTAAGGAGTGCGGTTACGTAGTCTTTGAGGTAGGCAGGTTGTTTTGTTAGTCTATTCGATTTTCATTGTACACCTGGTATTTGGCTACAGTCTTGTTGAGGTAGGACGTTATCTGGTGAAAAGGGTGCCTCTAGTTCTGTATTCAAATTTTCGTTGTCGCTAACGTTCTCGGCATCTCCTTGAGGCAAGCTCACCCCCATCCCTGATCCTTCTTCACGTGTTGCCACTGCGCGGTCATTACTTTCGTGAAAGCTTTCTGCTGTTTCAAGTTCATCTTCCTCAATGTCTCCTCCCCCCTCAGTTTGGAAGTTAGGGGACTCGGAGATCCCTGACTGTAGCCTTGAACGCAGCTGATCAATATGGCGCTTCCATATTCTATCGTCGCGACATTTCACGCAGTATGATCTGGGGCCGGTTACTTGGACCACAGTTGCCTTGACCCACAACGGATCGCCCGAAAAGTTCCCAGTGAAAACCAAGTTGCCTACCTGGAAGTTACGGCATCGCCCGCTGGATCTGTGTGGTTTCTCAGGTTCATACGATAGGTGCAGACGGTCGAGGTGGGAGCGGAGCTTCCGCCCCATCAATAACTCGGCGGGAGTTTTGTTGGTGACGTTGTGCGGAGTGATATGCTGCAAAAGGAGTATCCGGTTAATCTTGTCTTCAATATTGCCATAGTCCATTTTATGCAAGGTTTTCTTTATGAATTGTACCATGCGCTCGGCCCTTCCGCTGGCCGCAGGGTGCGCCGACGAAGTCAGCGCATGGCAAATACTGCGGTCCACCAGATACTGTTCAAAGGACAGCGCGGTAAATTGGGGCCCGTTGTCGGATACCAGAACGTCTGGTAATCTGTGTGTTGTAAATAGTCTGTCTAATTTCCTGATGACTGCTTCGGTTGTTGTATTTCTCATCTCAAGGATTTCAAGCCAGTTCGAGTAGGCATCCACTGTTAACAAGAATGTTTGTCCTTTGGTAGGTCCCGCAAAGTCCAGATGAATATGGGACCATGATCCCCTCGGTGTTTCCCATTCGGTCGGTGTTGCTTTCGGTGGGGCGTTGCTTACTTCCTGGCATTTGTGACAAGCTTTTACCCATGTCTTGATCTGCTTGTCGATGCCTGGCCACCATGCGTAGCTACGTGCGAGGGCTTTCATGCGCACGATGCCAGGGTGGCCATCGTGCAAGGTTCTTAGTATCGCTCGTCGTAGCCGCTCTGGGACAACGACTCTTATCACCCCAGATAATGCAGCCCTTCTGGGAAAACAGTTCCGTTTGTCGATTCTTGAATGGGGCGTAGTCGTCAGGTATCTGGTCCAATGGCCATCCGCGCTCGACCCAACTGAGGACTCGTGCTAAGATGGGGTCGCGTTTCATTTCCATTGCAATATCTCGGGCTGTTAGTGGCGGTGTTCGAAGTGTCTCGATCTGCAGCATTGTAACTGTCGGAGCGGGGTCATAAATGGTCTCCGGAAGTGGTGCACGGCTCAATGCATCAATGTGGGGAATGGCCTTCCCCGGGCGGTGTTGCAACTTATAATTATAGGTAGCCAAGAATTCTGACCAGCGAGTCATTCTGGGGGATAATATATAAGGGGTTGGCCTATCTCTCGCTATTATTCCCAGCAAAGGTTTGTGGTCAGTCACTATAGTAAAGGCTTGGCCATACACATATTCATGAAATCTCTTAACAGCAGACACAATAGCAAGGGCTTCTTTATCAATTTGACTGTAATTGTGTTCCGCTTTTGATAGTGTCTTTGAGAAATAGGCAACAGGGGCTTCACTACCGTTTGGCAAAACGTGGCTCAAAATGGCGCCCACTCCGAAGGGCGATGCATCACACGTGATCATTAAAGGCAAAGTCTCGTTGTACTGCATCAGCACAGCGTCAGAAGTCAATAATTTTTTTACATTTCGAAACGCCTGCTCCTCTCTGTGTCCCCATACCCAAATTGCTTTTTTGTCCAACAAACGATGTAGGGGTTTGGCTACGGTTGCTTTGTGAGGCAGGAAAATGTTATAAAAATTGATAAGGCCTAGAAACGCCTGGAGGTCGGCCTTATTTCAGGGTTTTGGGGCATTTTTGATTGCCCTAAGTTTGCTGTCGGTGGGGTGAATGCCATGACTATCAATTAGATATCCTAGAAATTCTACACGATCCGTACATAGTTGACACTTGTTTTTTTTAACTTTAAGGCCTGAGTCTTTAAATCTCTGGAGAACCAACCTCAGGCGATCCCTTAATATTTTCTGAGTCGGGGCAGCGATTAACACATCATCAAAATATGGGACAACGTCTTTTATCCCTTATAATAGTCTTGTCATCAAACTTTGAAATATTCCTGGGGCTACACTTACTCCGAATTGGAGTCGGTTACATTTAAACTCACCTCGGTGCGTAACGATCGTTTGGGCCTCTGCCGTTTTCTTTGTCTACCAGCAGTTGTTGGTATGCCTGGGCTAAGTCTAGTTTAGCGAAGACTTTTCTGCCCCCCAGGGAATGGAGGAGGTGTTGCACCACCGGTACCGGATACGGGTTTTGTTGAAGGGTGTGGTTCAGGGTGGCTCGGTAGTCCCCACAAATTCTTCTCGATCCATCTGGCTTGATGGGTGTCATGATTGGGGTTTCCCAGGGAGAGTGATCGGTTGGTTCTAACACACCCTGGGCTATTAATTTATCAAGCTGCTCGTCAATCTTTGGTTTAAGGGCAAATGGAACTTGACAAGGTTTAAGGTGGATGGGAGCTATTTCGGGATCGAGGTTAAAGGATATCGGGGTCCCCTTGTACTCACCTAGTTTTTTCTGCGAAGACGTCCTGGAAATCTTGGACGAGGTCCTCTTCCCAGTCGCTGTTGCAAATTCGGTGAATGCCGGCTACTTCAATTCTAAGTGGAGCGAACCATTGGAGGCCTAACAGGCTAGGCCAATCCTTGTTGATTACAGTCAGGAGTAGGAATGCTGTACGGTTCTTAAACGATACCCGGACTCGGCTGGATCCTACGACTGGGATTCGATTTCCTTGATAGTCTTTGAGTATAAGTCTTTGGAATCTGAGGTCTTGCTGCCGGACAGTAGGGATGAGCTGCTTGAGGGTCTTCCAGGAAACCATCGAGAGAGACAATCTTGAATCGACTTCCATCAGGCAGGGCTGGTTCTCGATGGCCACTTTCACCCGGATCTTCTTGGCATCCAGAGATGAGGCGTGACCGATCGTGATAGTTTGGTGAGCCTCTTCTCGCTTCGTTGAGTGGTTTAGGGTTTTGTTTCTGTAGGAGTGGTTGTTCCATTGGTGGTTCACGGGTTCTCACCTTACAGGACGGCTTCCTGTTGGTTGGCGATAGTTAGCCCGCCTCAAGGGCTGGCTGGGTCCTAGCTTGCTTCTACAGACCCATCCGATATGGCCTCTTTTCCCGCACACATGGCAGAGCGCGTCGAGGAATTTACATTCTGATTGGGGGTGGCATGCCCCACAACCAGCACATTGGTGCTGAGATCTCTGGCGTTGGTCTCATTCGGACCGAAGTCGGTGGACCTCTTCTTTGTCGCTGTCTGACGACGAGTCGAGGTCCTCATGGTGGGCAGTTAATAGCTGACCTTCTGACTGAGGTGAAATTTCGCAGGTCGGTTGGCGAAGCGGGGCGTGGGTGCAGCGCATTCGGGCAGCCGACTTCCTGGTTGCCTCTGCTACAGTAGCTTCAGTAATGGCATCTGCAAGGCTGATGTCGCCTTTCGCCATCAGCTTGCTTTGGATATGTGGTGCATCTAGTCCCAGAGCTATTCTGTCTCTCAGGGCTTCTTCGAGGTCGGCAAACCCACATAGGCCTCCCAGATTCCGGAGATCCGCTATGAAATCAGCAACACTTTTGCCCTTCTGCTGACTTCTCTGGTAAAATTCATGCCGTCTAACGAGCGTTGGCACAATCGGTGCATAGTGGGCCCTCAGTAAGGGTTCGAGGACATCCCAGTCCATAGACTTTACTTCTGCCGGTTTCGCTAGTGCCTTGGCCATCTTGAATACGGTCAGCCTGAGTTAGGAATACCACCCGTTTCTTCCCAGTAGTGGCATCCTTCAAATTGTTGGTTTCCAGGAACATCTGGAAGCGATCCATATAGGAGTCCCAGTCTTCTTGCACTGGGTCGAATGGAGCGGGTGGTATGACGCCGCTGGACATGGTTCCGCCGTTGTGCGTTTCAGCCACGTGCTCGGTTATCGTTCTTCGTCGTTCAGTCAGCTCTGACGTTTCCACATCCCACCTTCGTTGCCAGTGTTAAGTTCTGAGCATGGGCACTAAGAATGGAGACGAGCTAGTGAAACGGTGAACTTCAAAACTCTTTATTAACATGGTGTAACAGCTCAGCTAATGGCTGCAACGGCCCCCTTTATATAGGCAAGCTATTGAGTATTTAACCAATGAAAACCAGGGAGCGCTAGCTCCGTTAACCAATGGGAGAGGCTCGTTAATAGCCAATCAGATTCCCCTGAACGGACCAATCTGATGTCGCTATTAACGGCCAATCAGAAGTGCAGGGCCAGAACCCTGCACTTTACTTCAAGCTCTTAATAACCTTTATTGAGCAAATTTATTCATTCACAACACTGGGTATAGAAGTCCAGACATCTTCAAGTTGGCAAGTTGAAAAAACACTTATTTAGCACAGTATATAATACAGTATTTTTGTCATTGCCATTCTACTGTATATATACCTATCTGAAGTTCTCTTTCCTCTTAAGTGCTTCTTCCAGCTTCAGCCTTTCCCCATTTCACACTTCAATCTTTTATTTTATTAAAAACTAGTTCACATTTTTTTTCTCACTCTTGGATCCTATACTGTATAAAAAAGATGGAGCAGTTGTTGAATCCACCCAGGGTGCTTTAGAATTACAGTATTATAGTTGTTTAATAACTTCCTGTTCCTTTCCAAATTTCAAAGCATACTTTTGTGCAGGACTTTGAAAAAGTTTAAATTTTAATCTATTTATGAAAGAATATTTGTTTTGTTCATCTGCCTGGAAGATTATTTCAGAATATTTGAGTGTTGTTAACATAGCTGGATCCTGGCTGTGGAAGAATCCTTGTAGGTAAGACCTAATGCCTGTCAGTTTCAAGGCTCAGTTTCTGAGATGCCAATCATAGGCCTCTGACAAGCAAGCAAGCAAGATAGTCTTGTTTCTCCTACACATCTATTGTCCAAAAGGATAATACATTTAAATGTGAAGGTTACAATTAGAATGAATCATATTGTTCTGTTCATTTTTAAAAAATCTATTTGGAAGAGTTACCTACCTTTTATGGGAATTCCACCTTAGGAATTATTTAGGATAATTCCTTACAACTGTAGACAAACACTCACTATCTCAACCTATTTACAGTACGAATCTGTAGCTCTAACAAAGGCAGTTCTATAATTCTTTGATACCCTCCATGCACTTATTAGTTTCCCTTCTTTTACTTTTCCCATAGTTACCAAACAGTATTTTTTTTTGACATTGATTTGCATCACATGCCTGCTTGCATATCATCATCTTCTCAAGGGAGTAGCAAGTCATTATTTGTTCCAGGGTTGATTGATGGGTTTTTCTTGCAGCCCACAATATTCTTAGCAACCATTTCTGGACCTATGCTTGAAAGCATTTTGAAGGCCATTTGTGCTGTTTATGTGTGGGTTAGGGGAGTTCTTTTAACAGAAAATCAAATTTACATTTCAGTTTGTAGTACATGCTTTATCCTTACAACACAGGCAGATGAAGTTGATTTTGTGGCATGTGTGAAAATGTTCATTGTCCTGTGTCTCTCTTAGGTGTAATTCAAAGTCATACTGGTAGTGGCAATGAGATATTGTACTCTCTGCAATGATTAGGGTATGCAGTGTAGATCCTTGTGTACAGTGACTCTTGGCTACTCATCCATACCTGAGTAATTGCTTGTAATTCTGACTAATTCCTTCTTTGAAGTTATTGCCCAATATCAAACTCATTTTATTTGGATAAAGGTTGAAAGCATTAAGCAACTGATTAGGTTTTTCTTTACCACAGATTTCTTATGTAGTTTGGAATTTGCTTTAGACTGAATTTGGCTATCGGTCCATGTAATTGCATTTTATAGTAGCAATGCTAGGGTTTTTTTCTTGGCCCCACAAGGATTGAACATGAGATGGTCTGCATTGAAAGCCTGACTGTTCCACCAGGATATAGCCCTCCTGTAGTACAGGAAGAGTATGAGTCTTTGTATCACCTATTTAACAAATCTAGAAAACTTCAGTCCAGTTGCTATGATTTAATCTTTTTAGATACTTTTGGCCTGGATGATTGAGTCTTCATTTATATGTTGCTTTTCATTTTGGAGAGAAACCCCTGGGAGTCTGTATAGCAAGAATTGGTTCATTTCAACAACTCTCTGCCTATCCAAAATTTTCACTTTGACTGAAGGAGTTACTTGGATGAGTAACGAAACATCTCAGGTTGTTTGGTCCAGTTGCTGTAATGTGATCTTTTTAGATAGAAATCTAGTGCTTTTGTGCACATAGTGCACTAAGCTTGATTAGTTTTATTTTTAAATCGTGATTGCAAAGTTTTGTTATGTTTCATTACACTGAAGTTTCTATAATAAACAATATTACTATATCAAACCATTTACCATACTTATTTACCTAATCGATATAGCCGCCGATCTCATAAAAAGCTAAAGTTACTGGATATACTTGCATATACGGCCATCTGTGCATAAGCAAATTTTTAATCAAACTTTGGTGAAAATGTGCTACCTGCAGATAAATTGATCCACATCTTTCATGTATTTTGGTCAAATATTTAAGCGTTGGCTTAGCCGTGTATGGGTTTATGTATGAGTACACAGAGGAAATACAATTTTTAAAAAAAGCATTACTGTATATACTTGCGGATAAGTCCATCCACGTATAAGCCAAACCTTATTTTTTCTCAGTTTCTCTGCAAATATATATGGTACTTCTTCGACACAACCTGAAAGTTACAGATAGTCCTGGTGAAACGATTACTTATTGTCATGGTAGGTTTGGATTTGGAGTCTGAGGAGGAGACCAATAATGAGTAGCAAGTGCCAGATCCAGTTTCAAAAGTGCTGACAGATGAGGAACAGTCAACTCCAGTGCTATCAGATGGACTGCCATCTGAGCAGGCAGAAGTGGCGGAACCAAACAGCAACCAGCAGTCACAGCTGATTTCACTCTCTGAAGATGAGGGTATGGGATTATTGCAAGTGTTCAGTGGACTGCAAAGAGATTAGAACAAAGGTGCTCTGTGAGATTGCTCAGCAGAAGAAGTCTGCCCCACTAAATAAGCTACACGAGGGCTGTTTCTGTTAAAAGGTCTCCTTTAACAACAACCGTTCATTAATTTTCACTCCATGTGCCTTGAATTGTGAACCTTGCAATCCAGATTTTGAACCTGGACCAGCCGATGAATCCACGACAAGCTGTGACCCTTGGGCACCACCTGACTATTATTCTGCCTGCGACTTTGATTTAGAAAACTCATAAGCCAGGCTTGCTGAATGTCTGGAGGCAACTTGTCTCTATACTGCAAATGTACGTATTTGCAAGCCTTATTTAGTGAAGAGAACAAACCTATGCTTTCGTGTATTTGGGCATTAGGACAGGACTCTCATTAAGTGATGGTTTGAAGTTACAACAGCATTGAATTACAGTCTGTATGATAAATTGTGGCCATTGCAGCATCCCCAGAATGTGATCACAATTCAGATGCTAGACAACTACAATGTCCAAAGGTCACATGATTGCTATTTGCAAATTCCACTGCTGGCTTCCAAAAAGGAAAGTCAGTGAGGAAGTTGGCAGGAGATCATAAATGGTTATCATGTGACTGTGGACTCTGACCACATGGGGTTCATCTAATGACAACAGCTGGGACTGCCATAACTGCTCTCCTTAGATGGAATGATCATTTGATGGCATACTTTATGACTGCATTGCTTAGCAACAGAACTGCCAATTCTACCAATCCATCATTAAGCAGGACTACTTGTATTCATTTTGTCATTTATGAAACATAAAATCTTGCCTATCTCAGTAAAATAATGAATTCTCAATTATATGTTTCTGAGTGATTGGGTTTTGCTTAATTTGAGTTAGTAAAATTTAGATATCCTATACACTATGTAGTATATTTTTAAGAAGGACTTATATCCGTTTGAGTAATACGATTTAAATTTGATTAGGGATTAATTCTTGTTTTTATCATTTTGTTTGCATAATTTTCAACAATTATTGATATAAAAATATTTTACAATTTTTACCATTTCTATTTTCTCCTTCTTAGTACCAGTATAATAGTCTCCTTTGGTGAGATGGGCAGCTATATTTGATTAATACAATAAATAAATAAAAAATATATTCAGGTTTCCTCCATATCAGACTCCCCATATCAGATCTTAATAACTGTTTCACTAGCTTCTGTAGAAGTTGATATGCTTCTGATTCAACACATATGGAAGCAAATGTTTATGGGAGCGGTTTATTGTCCAATTTCTCTTTAACAAAAATAAAACTCCCAAATGTTTCCCTTACTTTAAAAGTATATTAGCTTTAAATAGAATTTCAACCCCTCTAAATAATTTGTTACTGCTGCAAGATATTGTTTGCCATAAATATTTTTTCTGTATATCCTGTTTCGTATGTTTCTTGAAGTTTACTTCTTTCTAATATAATATATAATGCTAAATCTTTTCACCATGTGCTGAATGCACTAATAATAAACTTATATCTCTAAACAAAAGAAAAACCATCATGATTGATTGCTCCTCCCCTTTCCTTGTATTCCTTCCTTTCTTTATCCCTTAATCTTACATATCCTTTTGTCTTCCCTTAGCCAATCCCACCATCCTAATTTAGGAAATGAACTTCAGTAAGCTAAAAGAAGTTCCAGTCCCGAGCTTCTTGCTTGGTCTATTAATTACTTTTAACTCTTTGGTGGTCTAGTGTTTAATTTTAAAATTGATTAGGTCTGTTGGGAGAGGGGGATTGGGGGATGACTTAGTATAGATATGTCAGTATGTTGTATGAGTTCAGATCATTTGTTCAATTAGTGTATTTGAGCATCCAATTCATAGAAACCACTAAATCAGATAATTGAATAAAGAGGAAAGGGTTTTATATGAATCTGTTCCTACACCATATAGCTGTTGATGATGTCCTAAAGAACTTAGAAATTGCAATTAATGTTTAACTTCTCATTGTGTTTGTAGATTAGTTGAGGGCAGAAGGTAGCTATTAGCATCTGCATATTTATTCCCCAACGAGCTCTTTTTGTATCCCAGAGGTATTGCTTTTATAGCTCTGAGCTTGTTGCTGACACATCACTAGCACTTAGCTGTTGTTGTGTTTTTTTGCTTGCTGCTCCTATTTTTATATGAATTTTTCATTCCTGTGTAAATCAATACCAAGCTCGAATTTGGGGCCTAGCTGGATATGGCAAGTCCTTTCAGAATCAGTTATTTATAAGAAGTTCCATGTAAGTGATCTTTAGATTGTCCTGCCTTATTATAATCTTTCTAGAATGAAATCTATCCTATTTGATGTATTGTTTACCACATTTGAAATTTGGTGGGAAGGATTTGTTTTCCACATATATCATGATATCAATTACATTACGTGGCACTGTCTTCTGTCAGATTCATAATAAGCATTAGTCAATTAAAGCTAGACATAATTCTACTAAATACTAAATATGCTGGAAGTGGAAACAGATCTAGCAATCCTCATATTATGACTGGCCTATGATACAGCAACATAAATAACTTGTGCCTTTTCTTTTTCCAGATTGGCACACTCTCTGCTCGCTCTCTTTGCTTCATCCCTGGCTATTTCTGTGGTTTTTGCCATCATCCCTGTCTGTCACAATGTGGTGGTTCTTGCGGTGGTCATGGCTGTGGCTGGGCTGGCAATGGGGTGTATCGACACACTTTCCAATATGCAGCTGGTGAAGATTTATCAGAAGGATTCAGCGGTCTTCCTGCAGGTGAGAAGGAGACTGGTGGATGCCGGGCCTAATCTTGCAACCCTGCTTGTTTTGATTGTATTCCCCTCCTTCTCCATTGGTTCATAACTGTTCAAGGCTCCCTTGTACTTGCTGTGATGAGGAATGTTTTTCCTCTGATCGGGAAATATGAAGATCAGTAAACTGAGTCCCATTTTTATGCTAGGGAGAAGGAAGAACATTTTCATTTTGTACTGAGCTTGGATGGTTTATTATCTTCAGAGTCAAAATCAGTGCAACATGGAGGGGAAGCCTCAAACTTCTTGGTGCTTTCAAAAAGACAGAATTTTCCTAAATACTATATTAGAGCAGTTAGAGCAAAATCTGTGATTAGAAATGGTAAATGCTGGCTGCATCTGGGCATCTCTGGCTTTCTCTTGTGTCCCAAATACCTGTATATTTTCTTTTCTGCACCCTCCATGTTGCATTTTGGAATATAATATTTTCATTTCCTTTCAGTTTCTGTTGTGAGATATAAGTATGCAAATACAAGTAGATCAATTGTAAATATATGAAAAGTATTATTTATAATACTTTTATTATAATATATTAAAAGTATATTTATAAAAGTAAATATATTGGTGGGAAAGTAACAGTGCCACCATGTGTGACACCATGCTGGCCACATGACTGCAGAAATATCTTTGGACAGCACTGGGTCAATAATTTTGAAATGGAGATGAACACCACCCCCTGTATTTGGCAACAACTAGCAGAGAAAAATCCACAGGGACTCCTTAGCTCCATTTTATATATACCTTAGTCCAAGCAAGAAGATATGTGCCCTATACCGTCCTTCTCCCCAGGTTAACACTTGGATACAAAACTAGAAGTAAAGGCCTGTTGGCTTCAAACAGAAGCATGATTTAGAACTAAGGAATGCTGCACATAATGAATTAATGCAATCATTTCAATGTTGATCTGGCATTCAGACCAATCAAGAGTACCAGAACATGAGCCTCAGGAGCAATAGAATTGAGTGTATCCATTTATAACTTGTTTCTGAATAAGTAAGACAAGATGTAAGTACTTCATTGTGTTAGAATAATGAATGTACAATCCTTTATCAATAGAAGTTAATCTGTGGATACATTTTAGCAATAATAATAGCATTTAGACTTATATACTCCTTCATAGTACTTTACAGCCTCTCTAAGCGATTTACAGAGTCATCATATTGCTCCCAACAATCTGGGTCCTCATTTTACTGACTTTAGAAGGATGGAAGACTGAATTGACCTTCAGTCAATCACAGTCAAACACCTGGCAGTGAGTAGAATTAGACTGCAATTCTGCATTCTAACACTGCACCACCATGACTCTTTTGTCAGTTTTGTATACATATTTCTATATATTTTGTCAGTTTTTTTTATATTTTAGAGTTCTTATCATGTTCCCATTTACTAAAATAGATACTTCCCTTTTTCTTGCACACCCCACTCAAATCATGTTTACGTTACATATGAAGCTGTTAAAACATAACTTTGGCTTGAGAAACTATCATTCTATAGTAGCCATTTTACCACAATCTCATCTTCTGCTACCAAAAAATAGAGACATGTTACAACATTTTCCTGGAGGATTAATCTTTGCTTAGCCATAAACTAGCCATTAATCCTATCTTGGGTAACATACTAGCTATGGTTAAAGCAAGTTAATCTATAGCAAGCCACAGCTATAAAATGAGATTAAATTATTCCTACTCCATCATATTCTTAAGCAATTATCTAGCTTAGCTGATATCATAAACCAAACCATAATATGGTTTAGCATGTTATATTGAACAGAGTTACAATATTGATTTGCATCACATTTGAAGTCAGTATCATAATTGTGCTGACTTATCCTGTGATTCTTCTGTGATATAGGATATGTCTATAGTTCCAGTCTCTCACGTAGGAGGAGCAAAATGTCAAGAGCACTTGGGTAGCATATGAAGTTTATTGCAGAGTTAACTGTGCATACAGCCTTCCACAACCTGTCTCTAGAACCCAGATGAATTTAGCAATAAACTATTAATTCATTCTGAACCCTATTCATTTCATCTGGCCAGATTTGTTACTGGCAATGTTGGATATCACAGTCTGAGAGTAGTTAACCAGCTTTTCTCTTTGTTATTCTCTGTAGGCCCTTCATTTTTTTGTGGGCTTTGGTGCCCTGCTAAGTCCTCTGATAGCTGACCCTTTTCTATCAGACACCAATTGCATCCTGGCAAATGGCACAGCCAGTGGTAGTAGCAACCTCCCTCACATCCGGAAGTCGTTGGTCCCACATCATCCTGGGAACCTGACACATTATGACCTACCCATAAAAGGACTGACCAGAGTGTCTTATGCTTTCTGGATTATGGCTCTGATCAATGTAAGTATGGCCACCTTCATAGTCAATGGTTCGTTCCATGTATAATGTTCATACACATCTTCAGAATAATGCAAGTAGAAGCTTCTGATTCCAGGTTGCAATTTTTTTTGACATTCTGGCAGATCAATCTTCTCAAAATGTTCTCGCCATCATCCTTTGTCCAAATATTACAACTATGGGGCACAGATAAAATTTAAAGCTTTACTTTAGAGTTATCGCGTTTCGAGAGGCCATGAGCATAAAAGCAACATTCAATAGAATGTTCTGCTTCTGCAGAAATTATCAGATTGACAAGGAATAGATTGCCTAAATGGTTTGCTGCAGAAGAACCATACTTTGCTTGATATTTATATCTTGCTAAACCAGGAAACAAATTCATAATCCTCCTCAGTCCTTTCTGAAACAGTCGCTGCCTTTTCTTCCTCTTTTCTAGAGTCCAGTTAGATTAATTGACATTTTTCCTATTTTCCCTTGTTAATAAAATTCCACATTTCAAGGAAGAAAGTCTGGAAGTAGGAGGACTACTTAGTTAATGACTGATGTTTTTCATGATCAGTACCATTTCAAGAGGGCGTTTGCTGATTTCAATCTCCACTCAGCCTTGAGCTTGTTAGAACTGTCAGAACAAGTTGATAGAACAGCGTGAAGTTATATGTTCCCTTGCAGTCCCCTATCTTTTATGTGGGCATTTCTTTTATTTTTATTAACCTTAATGAACGTATATGTTTACATCATATAGTGAATACCACTGGAGACTTACTCTAAAGTTGGTGTACTATTGAGAATTTGAATGGCATGGCAAGGGTGAAGCAGTGGATGTGGGTCTGCCTTGGTTACAGACAATGAGAGGGTACATTAATTGGCAACTTGGAGGTGACAAAGAGGCCATTTGGAAGGTTGGTGGCAAGTGTGGAGTCAGGTCACTGCTGTCAGCGTGCCAATCAGTGTCTACACTGAATGGACAGAGGAATGTAAGTAAATCTACCCTGTACCCAGTCAGTCATACCAATGGGAGCTTTGCTTTTTTATGAGAGGTTGGGGAGGGCAGGCAGAAAGGGAGGAATTAAATTTGCCTTTTCTCACTAACTGCATGCATATTGTGCTGTATGAATAAACATAAAAGAGGATATTGAAGTGGCCGCAGATATTGCTATTATGGCAATACACAGGTTAAACTCCAGCAAAAAAGATAGTGGGGCTTTTGTTCCAAATTTGGGGGGGGGGGAGTTGGTGGTGCTGGGTTGATATTTTTTATTAATATGTTTTCCAATTCTTAATGCATTGTATTGTTTCAGTACAATTATAGTTATGCAGTATTAATTAAGGATTGATACTCCATTATTTAGATAACTGAGACTGTGGAAATAAAGTAAAATGAAATATTCTATCAATATTAATTACAATTTAGGATGATAGTTTTAGAAAGATAACTTTCAACCAAAACTGAATATAACATTAGAAAAAGAAAGCCGCTGCTGATTGCATCAAAATATTTGTTGTACAGTAAAACTTTCATTCTTGAGCTGACTACTTAGTGTCAAAGTTATCATCATAGTGTTACTTAATAGTTTTAAATATTACTAAACAGATAACAGATAATCAGAATTGGAAGGGACCTTATAGGTCATCTAGTCCAACCCTCCGCCCAAGCGGGAGACCCTACACCATTTCTGACAAATGGCGGTCCAATCTCTTCTTGAAAGTCTCAAGTGATGGCGCTCCCACAACTTCCGAGGGCAAGCTGTTCCATGGGCTGATTGTTCTCATTGTCAGAAACTTTCTCCTTATTTCCAGGTTAAATCTCTCCTTGTTCAGTTTCCATCCATTATTCCTTGTCTGGCCTACAGGAGAAGAGAGAGAATAGATAAGCAAATTTAGCAACAATTTAAAAACCCCAAAAAGGAAGAAGGAAAGTAACTGTTAAATTTCTAACTTTTCCCCTTTTCTTCATATGCTGTACTTGTAAACATTTAGGTTCTCTGGGAAGCCAGACTGTAGGGCTTGTAATTGCCATGCTGTGAAATATATTGCAAATAGGGAAATCATTCCTGCCTAAATTTGGTTAAACCTCAATTATGAATATATACTGTTAGTTTTGCCATCACTTCATATTCTCCAAATTTGAGTTTCCAGTCACACATTGTTGGAATTGTACGCTGCTTCCTGCGTGGGGCAAGATTTATGCTTGGTGCTGTAAGTATATATTTCATTAAATTATGGTGATTGTTTTCTAAGAAAGTAAGGAAATTTGTGGTTTTATTTCAAATTTAAATCCCAGAGTTTTTTCAGCATTGTATTATGTATACCGTTCCAATAATTTGGGGTTTTTAAACATGTCTACCAGATGTGATAAAACATTATTTTGTATTGAGTCATTTCCAAAATTTATTAGAATATTGTCCCAAGTTGTTATGTTTTTTTCATTAGGTACAACGAAAGACTTTTGGCGGAAATGGGTATTTAAAGGAAGGGCAAATCACACTGTTGTAGTCTTTGTATTATAAGTTTCATATATGAGTAGGTTATAATCTCATCATGTTATATGCTTGGAAAATTGTTATACAGGTACTCTTCGACTTAATGACAATAATTGAGCCGAAATTTCTGTTAACTGAGACAATTGTTAAGTGAGTTTTGCCCCGTTTTACGATTTTCTTGCACAGTTATTAAATGAATCATTGCAGTTGTTAAGTTAGTAACAAGGTTGTTAAGTGAATTTGGCTTCTCCCTTGACTTTGTTTGTTAGAAGGTGATCCTGGGGCACTGCAACTGTCATAAATATGAATCAGTTGCCAAACAACTGGATTTTGATCATGTGATGATCAAAATGCTGTAATGATTGTAAATATGAAAAACGGTCATAAGTCACTTTTTTCAGTGCCATTGTAACTTTGAACGGTCACTGAAGGAACTGTTGTAAATTGAGGACTACCTGTATTCTGAACCAGTATTTACAATGAGATTTGGGAAACTACTGCCATTTTGCTAAATGAGGAAAGATAAGTTGTAGATGACAAATGACAAAAATCCTTTCTAATTGTCACTTGTAGCTGACTGACTTTCTGTCTGCCAGTTTCTCTGCTCTGTTCCTGCTTCCTGAGAATAAGAAACTAACCAGTGTGACTCCAGCAGAGATCCTGGGCAGGAGGAGACCTCTTGAGAGCCAAAATCTGTGCTGTGAGGTTGACATCTGCACAATCCTGTCATAGGCATCATTGAGTTGAACAGGCCTCGTGTTGAGAAAAGCTATTTCTTTTCTCTTTTATAATGTACTTGTTGGCTTCTTAGTTTTAAAAGAGGCAAAAAAGAATCCCTACTAGTTAGAAAACTCTAACTTTTCTTGGGTGACAGTCTCATAAGACCTGTTACTGGAGGAAATAGCTTGTTATGATTCTCTGCTCTGATAATGCAAAACTTAAATCTGCAATGTGCTTGTACAATTTTTAATACTTCACAGCCTCTGCAAGGTTTTCCAGCACTTGGGTAGGTGGCAGAGCTTCTATTTTCTGCCTCTCTTGGGAAATATAAGACAGATCTACTTTACATGCCAAATACGATGTAGATGAGCAAAACATATGGAGCTGGTAGAACATAAGAAATGAATATTCTTTATCAAAAGGGAAAGTAGGGTTTTTTTTCAAATTAAACAATATGGTGATAGAGTTGGCAGGGTGTGAAAATGCAGTGTGAAATTCTGTAAAGTGTAAGAAAATATGTGGGATTTGTATGAGGGATACCTGCATTGGGTGATACTTTTATATTTATTTACAAAATAAATATAAATGTATGGTTTATGTATTCTTTTTAATCAGAGAAATGCTACGGATGTTTCAGGATTCAAAGACGAAAGATCAAATACTGAGGAATTTGGGGACAGCATGTCAGGCAGAGCAACACTTTTGCAATCCAGCGCTTATTATTTAACGCAATAAATCACATCCATCTGTTTTGAATAGTTGGTCAACAAGAAAGGATGGCCAGCTTGGAGGCCTTACACCTCATTTACCAACCTCAGAAGGATGAAGACTGAATCAACCTTGACCCAGTCAGGAACAAACTACAGGCCCTGGCCGGAGTTTGCCTGCAATACTGCACTTTTACCACTCCACTACCAGGGCTCCTGAATTAATTGTCCAAAAAGATTATTAGATTGGCCCAGAGCTACCCAATGAACTTGGTTAATGAAAATTATAATTGTAGCACTGTTAAAAAGTGACAAGGTTTTTATATGATGTGATTTCTATCACACCTACTTCTTGAGTAAAGGAGAACATAAATGAATGAAGTGGAAAATAGTGACAACTGCTAACTACGCTAACTTTGAAGTGATTTGTGTGTGATCTTTTTTCTGATAGATAAATCTAGCAATAATACTAACACTGGATGTGTGCCTTAAATGTTTTTGTGTATCAAATGATGATTATGCCCTGAGTTCTTTGGATGAATTGATCTTGAATTCTGGAATATAAAATTCAAAAGAATTCCAAAAGATTGTTTTCCTAAAAGTTCACATAACGCTAGAAGACTTCTAGCATTCCCTGCTCCGCCATCTTTTAGGGTAAGCATTTGCAACCAAGCATCATCCAGCTTGGATAAAAAACCCAGCACTGCTAACAAGTAATATGCAATAATGAGGGATGCTGAGAAATGTATTTTAACAATATTTAGAACATTATAAATTTCCCCACCCCATCTTTCCCTTCCTGTTGTGGAAAATTATATTACCCTGACACAATATAAAGCTTATTGTGAAAGACTCTGTCATGAACTTAAATACCTCTTTTCCCATTGGATTGCTACTGTGATCAAATTCCTGCACCTTCATCCATCCATCCCATCATATTCTTAAATATTATTCCTTGGTTTCTTTGTGATCTTCTAGTGTTAGCTGCAGTTTGTCCTAGATTTCATTTCTTCTGTGGTAGAAAATTTGGGCAGGGTATCTTCTGTGGGAAATGTTAGCGTGCGATCTCTGAATTGCAGTTTAAAGAAACATACTATTGCACACACAAAAAATAGAAAAGGAGCTAGACTATGTGATAGATTGGATCCAGGGTCTCCTATAGAGGTAGGACACTAAACAAAGACTTTTCAGATTGAAAAGCCTTTTGATTTGGTCCTCCATACATTCTTTCAATAGTTCCCTGACAATTTCTATGGGATAGGGTAGAAATGGAATGGGGCTTCATCTGCTAAAATTTCCCCTTCAGCAGATTTTTCTCAAAAGCAGTGGAATAAGGCTGGGGGAGAATCTTGACAAAATAAGGTAAACCCTTTCTTCTAATGATTGATTGAAAACTAACCATAGGGATGTTACACAGCTTCTTAATGGGTCAAATTATACTCGTGTGTTGATCAATAACTATTTTCCTGAGATAGATGGGTGAACTAGTTATCAGTAACATGATATCAGTATTGATATCAGTCAATTCCTTCTCACTGGCCAGAGGAGTAATAACACCTAAACTGTTTGAGAAGCAAAAGCTTCTTATTCATTCACTATTTATTTGATCCAATTTGAAAAATTCACTCAGACCCATGGTAGGTCATATAAGATATTACTATTTGTTATGTGGAATGTTGCAACAATCCACCAAATCCACAGGGGAGGGGGAAGACTGCTTTGAAGTAGAGTCTCTGCTGTGAAGGCATTTAACAGCTTTTCCAATCTCCTCCAGATTTGTTGGATTTATAGTGTCTGGAGGTTGATGGGACTTGATGTTCAGTTTATCTCTGCTGGGATAATAGGGGAATCTATTGTTTGCATTCCCTATTTATGCTACATGAGTGCAAAGATGTTAGCCTTGTAGGCAGAGCATTAGTGAAACAAAACACAAAAATGATTCTGAAGGTACTGCTTGTTTTGCCTTCTGGTAGGCTGGTGAATCCAGGGCCATGGTTTTTTATTAAGCAACAGAGCCACATTACCAATGTCACTCTAAAAGCAAATTGTGAGATCCTGCAATAAAGTGTTTTGGCTCTGGCCATATGTATCTTGGCAGTTAAACCAGCAGTAGAAGCCAAATTGGCTGATCAGCATCATTTAACCGTAAGAATTAAAGGTGAAAGATAAGCAAAATTCAGAGGAAGAAGAGAATTAAACAGTTGTGTTTGTAGAATACTTAGATGGAGGTAGAAGAATTTTACTTGAGTTGTAGGAAGAGAAAATTCAGTGACAGGACAAGATTATGACTTTTAAAAAGTGCCACCCCTAAAGATTTTCAGAGATTTCTTTTTTTTTATTGTTCAAAGTCAAGTGGTACTTTTATTGGTATGGGACCTTTACAGTATTTTTTCTGAGAGAAGGAGATCTAACTACAGCAATTGTTTCCTTAATCCCCTCTTATTTAGGTTCTTGTAACAGACTCTAAGGCTACCTTTCAAAAGCGACTCGAAACGACGACTAAGGTAGCATCTACGTTTTTGAAGCAATTGTGTCTTTTCACTTGCAATGTGCAGCAAATGTCTCTCAATGTCTCTGGGAGCTGTTCAATGGGGATGTATCATGTTAAAGTTGAAAAATATACTTACTTTACTTAAATAAGGTTTTCTGTGTGGCATAGAGCAGGGGTCTCCAATCTTGGCAACTTTAAGCCTGGTGGACTTCAACTCCCAGAATTCCCCAACCAGCTGGCTGGGGAATTCTGGGAGTTGAAGTCCACCAGGCTTAAAGTTACCAAGATTGGAGACCCCTGGCAGAGAGTGTTAAAATGCGGAATTCTGGGAGTTGAAGTCTGCCAGGCTTAAAGTTGCCAAGATTGGAGACCCCTGGCAGAGAGTGTTAAAATGGGGAATTCTGGGAGTTGAAGTCCGCCAGGCTTAAAGTTGCCAAGGTTTGAGACCCCTGGCAGAGAGTGTTAAAATAGGCCTAGCAATCTTCCAGTCTCTTGTTTCATGAGAGTCTCTGATTGACCTCAGGCTATTTTTTCTCTCTCCTACATAAGAAGAGTTTTGCTGCAGAGACCAGAGCCCACTGAGTTCAGCATTTGGTCTTCATAGTTTGACCTCATAGATTGTAAATAAGCAGACACCAAAGGTATGCTATTAGAAAACAATCAGAGAAAAGGAACAGGAATACATTGTTCTTGGATGTATGGTGAATAAAAATATCTTAATATCACTATTTTCAGATGTTTCCAGCATGGGGGTGGGATAATAAGGAAATGAACCAGATATTGTTTTCATAGTCACTTTAATTAAAAACCAAACCTTGGAAAGAAAGAAATGGGAACACCACAAACAAGTTTCTTATTGCAATTCCTTCCTATGGGTTTATTTATCCATTTCCAATTTACGGTATAGACCCTTACTATCTGTACAAATGGTCCTCAACTTACAACTATAAGTGAGCCAGGAATTATGCTCATAAGTTATGATGAGTGGGCTTCCATGTGACGATGCCCAATTTTACAACTGCTTTTCCAGCAGTCAATAAGCAAACGCCACAGTCAAAAAGTGAATGCTATGGCCATTAAGAAAACACGCTCATTAAACAAAATCCATTTTTTCTCATTGGTGTTTTTTGCCAGAAATCAGAGGTAAATAATGGAAGCAAGCAAAAACTGCCAAAAATTATGGTTATGTGACTGGGAGATGATAGAAATGATTGCAAATGAGAGCTGATCGCTATGTGCCTAAAATGCGATCACACATGGCTACAGGGTTTGTATTGCCATTGGAACTTCAAAAATGGGTTGTAAGTAATTCTGAGGAGCTTCATTGTAACTTTGAACACTCGTTAAGCAACTGGTCATTAAGCAAGGCCTATATGTATCCTTCCCACAATAGTTTTATGTAATGTTGGAATATTATTGTAAATGTTGCGGTCCAGGTAATTGATCTGCAAAAGGAGATAAGAAACAAGTAGAACAGAATCAGAGATTAGAGAAAGGCTTCCTTAAACTGGCAGCTCCAACAACTTATAATTTATAAAATATGTCAGTCCCATAACTTCTAGTAGTACTGCATGGACAGTTCTTGTTCTTTCCAATTCAATGGATACTTACAACATGAATTATGATGGCAGCAATGAAGATGAATATCTCTTCACATCAGTCCATCAGAAATGAAAAGCAATTGTGGATTTGAGGACAGGGTAAGTTTGGTGGTGACGTCAGTATCTGAAGTCAGTGCTATTTACTTAACATGTTTGAAGAAAAACTATTGCAACACATCTGATTCTTTGTCCCTGTGAGCTATTTCTTCTTCTTGAAAAGGACCCAGCTTTGAACCCACTTAGCAAAATGCTGCACTTTACCAACACAATTTGCCCGATTTTACCAATGGAGGGGCATATGTAATGTGGGACAGCCATTAACACCATTTAAGTTATTTGATTTTGGATTGCTATGAGTTCTTGTATATAATACATGATTCAGATTGTTGCTATCTGGAACTTGCTCTAAATTATTTTATATGCGATGTTGATCTTGTTTGGCAAACTCCTTCAAACTTGCAGCCAACATAATAGCTACATGGACTGGCCTTCCTCAGTTTTGTAAGTCTCACATACACTGAACCACTGCTCCCATTCATCCTTGCATCCATCTGCAAGTGGACTGTTATTCCATTCGTATAGGAATAGCCCAACACGTAACATAGAGTGTTTGCCCAATATTTTATGGCTTGGCATTGTTCAAATGATCTGTGAAATATGCGTCTGTTTTTGCTGTTCTTACTTTCATAGCAAATTTGCCATTAACGCAAACTGGTCCTGACCTCCGGAAAGATTCTAACTATTAAAGGAAAATGTTTTTCTTCCATGGGGCTGAACTAGCTGTTCTTGTTTCTATTGTTCTATGAACAATAGAGACCTTTTAAATGAATTCAGTTGAGGAGAAGGGAGCAGGCAGGGAGAGAATGCTTCATACCTTGAAATAACTCTGTGAGCCAACAAAAATCAGGAAATGTGGATTTACAACTCTCTTAAGTCACAGACAGAAAAAAAAACTTAGAGCAATCACTCATTAATTATGAATGCTCTAGCAGTCACCATCATCAGATGGGACAGGAAAAAGATAGCTTCAATTAACATTAATTACTTTCAGATACAGCTTCTACTCTGCCATTGTGCATAATATTTCACTAGGCTTAGCAAAAACAGTGTGCATTCAACAGAACAATTTTATATTGTGGCAAAAGCCACAAAGGGAAGCTGTTTTTATATATCTGAATGCAATGAATGAAAAGTACTAGTGATGAAGTGTTCTCAGGAACTTTCTGGGATCCATGTCTAATCTTTTGATAATGCCTGTCCCGATGGAATGCACAATTTAGTTGCAGTCATTAAATACAAGCCTCAGTGTTAATGTAGAATGCAAAGCTATTTTCATTGCAGGTACCAGAATTGCTAGTATCTGTGGTCCTGGCCTGTCACCTGCTGGCAGAGTGAGAAACAGCATGTTGTTTCTTTAGTTAGCAGAGAAGTACATTTAGTTTAAAACGCATGATGTAATTTAAGTGAAAAAAAGAACCTATCTGACTGAGAAGATTTAAAAAAAACAACACCATGTCAAATATTATATCTGGGTTGAGTTTTACAGCTTGTCATTTGGAGAGCCAAACACGCTACTCATAATGGCTGTAATGCATCTCCTCTATTGATCAGCTGAAGCTCAGGTATATTTTTATGCACTACATATATGCCCATCTTATGCCATAGATGTGGAAGACCAGGAGGGGGCCTTTGCACAGCTCCATTGCATGAACCAGTTCACCCTTTCCTGGATCAGTCATCCCTCCAGCCAGTTACTCACTCCATCACTTCATGGTTTGACTATCGCTACACATTCTACATGGGGTTGCTCTTGAATACTATTCAGAACCTTCAATTGGTCCAGGATGCAGCAGCTCAGACTGTGATGGACATGTCTTAGTATACCTATGTGAGACCTCTGCTTTGCAGGCTATAATGGTTGCCAGTATGCTTCCAAGTGTGATTCAAGATGTCGGTTGTAACCTATAAACCTTGCATGGCATGGAGCCTGGTTATCCAGGGAATTACCAACCTTTGTTGTCTGCCTAGCTGGAAAGAGCTAACCAAGTGGACATGCTTCAGGTCTCCTTGATTAAATAGTGTCATCTTTTGGCAATGAGAAAGTATATCTTCTGGAATGAGTTCCCTCCTGAGATCAATATGGTCCCTACCCTGATGACATTCTTAAAGACCAGACAATTTACTCAGGGCTTCAGATAGGGTAGATGGAATTACCCTCTTTCTGATGTTTTATATCTGCTTTGTAATTAGGTAGCTATCTTGGAGTAGCAGTGGAGGGGGGTTGCAGAGGTGGTATTCAGCAGGTTCTGACCAGTTCTGGAGAACAGGTCGCAGAAATTTTGAGTAGTTCAGAGAACCAGCAAATACCACCTCTGCCTGGCACTGCTCCATCTATTCTCTGCCTCCCGAGTCCCAGCTGATCGGGGCTCTTCTTTTGTTGCCCTGACCAGGAGAACAGAGCTGGAAAGCAGGTTAGTGGGGTGGGGAGGGAATGGGATTTTGCAGTAACCTTCCCCCAGGAGTGGGGAGGGAATGGAGATTTTACAATATCCTTCCCCTGCCATGCCCAACAAGCCACACTCAACAAGCCACACCACGTCCAACAAGCCCACAGAACTGGTACAACCACTGGGGGATTGTAATTATTTTTGTGTTGTTTTGCGGCAATGTTGTTAGCTGCGCCAAGTTACTTGGAATTGGGCAACATCCAAGTTGAATTAAATAAATTTTAAAAAATGTGTTGCTGTCTTACACTATATGTTCTAATCCAGTGGAACCTGTTCCGTTTTTAACCCTTTATAAAAATGTAGCAAAAGAAACTTCGTAAAGGCAACTTTTAAAATATTCTTGCCAGTAGAACCTGCAGTTGCAAAACGTTTTGTTCCAACACATTGATTTAAAAGCAGGAAGGCTATAATTGTCTATATGTAATCATGCTACCTGTGCCCTTCCTCTTAGTATATGCTGGGAAAAGATGATGCTATGCACACAAGTAACATCGAAGAATTTCCAGACCAGCCTCTTTCAGTGGAAGAACTAACATACAACCTATACAGTGGATGTAGTACAACATAAGTCTACTTGGCTCACTGTCCTTTCTCTTTTCTATTGCTTTCTAGCTGCCTGTCCCCATTGCAGTATTCTTTTTACTGTATAAGGAAAGGCTTGTGCCGTGTTGCCCCACTGGAAGTCCCCCACTGTTACCTGCAGACGAATTGGCAATGGAAACACGGATAACTGACAAAGATGACTCTTCTACTTCCTCATCAAAAATCCAAGTAGAAATAGGTGAGATAGATTATTCCAGTTTGGGTCTACTTTGCTTCCATTATCTCAGAAAAACCAAGTGAGGATAATGTGCTGTTCTATGAAGGCCTGGGGCTTATACCTAACATTAAACCAAGATTATTAAGTCATGGTTTATTGTATCAGCCTGAATTGGCTACAGTTCCTGCAGTAAATCAGCCAAAACTGAATCAATCGTATAATAGCTGTGTTCACACAATACATGGAAACAAATTAATTACCCATACTGTAGCTTAAGATGATGTTCAGACACAGCTTGTGTTATGTCTTCTTCAGTGAGTTGTGCAAACCATAAAATTGGATTAATTGAATAGATTATATTAAGCATAAGTTAATATGTTATATAAAGGTAGCCTTTCTCTTAATGTGGGAATCTTTGTCTTATTGTGGGAGTATGCTGATTTCCAAAGAAAAAACCCTCCATATTAAGATGCTGATGTTAATTTTCAACAAATACCTCAAATTCCAACATGGTCTTTATTCTTCTTCTAAAATGGACATAGACATCATAATTACTGAAGGTTGTTTATGATAGAGATTTCAAAAAAAAACCTCTAGCAAAGGTGTTCTGAGTTGCAGATTACATAATTCTCTCTTCCTAGTCCTCTGTATAGTCCTATAGGCTGATTTCCAGAATTGTAATACGTATCAAATGGAAGTCAAAGCAATCCAAACTGGTTGGTCCATTAATACAAGAATATGATGTTTGTCTTTAGTATCTGTTAATATTACGCTCAGCAGATTATGAATTCCCAGGGTAGGTTCTTCGGTGTAGTTCATAGTTAATATAATTGCAATAGATTGTCTTGTGGACTGCATTTAGAATAGTAATTTGTATTTGTCCATAAAAAGCTCGTTAGTTGAAAAGGTGGCTCCATATTCACTTTGGTCCCCTAATAAAGAAGCCACTTTTAACTGGGCAAAAATAGCTATATCCCTATGCTGCAATAAGTCTAATTAATTCTCATTAATAAACAAGGCAATTATTTCACAGTGTGTAGTTTGAAGATGAAAAGCAATCAATACATGCCTAGAAGGTTTCTTTTAATAGGAAGCAGTTTTCTGTATGTATTATAAAGCTGTGTTGCTTTATTTAGTTGATAGTTTCACAGCAACATCTATCAGCTTGCACCTTATGAACTTTAGGAGCATGTGTTCACATTTTATGGTGGCGTTAAGTAAACCTCATTAAGCCATGCAGTTAACTGCAATACCTGTCCATATGCCTTAGGTGCATATGACAAATGAAGAAACAGTGACATTAGCCTGTAAAGCACAAACCATGAGTGCAAGACAACTTTTAGAACCAATGAAAAATAATAAGAGTCTTGTTGGATCAAACAAACAGCTACCAACTGAATCACTGCTTCTTGGAAGGTTTCCAACAGAACTGCAATACTCCTGAATTGATTCCACAAATTATTTTGTCACTTATTGATTATACCTTTTGTTTCATTCAGATCTATTGCTCCACATCCATAGTTGCTCTTTAATGAGAATACATAGGATCTGAAACTCCTGGATATTAAATGAAGGACTGGTAGCATATAGACTCCTTAACTGTTTCTCACCATTGCTTCCTCTCCCTGAGAGTTGCACCTTTCCCAATGGGTGGCTTTCTTCAACTCTAGCAAAAGGTATAATTTGTGGAATATTAGAATTGAGGAGGAAAGATTCAGCTCCAAGAAAAGCATACCTTGCACTATATCTAAGATGGATGAAAAAAGAGCTGCTCATTGGTTTCAGGTTTTAAAAAAATAACAGGTTTTTTTCCCCAAGGAAAAAAGGAAAGGCGTATTTGAGTGCATGAGACAGGAGAAAAATGGGAGAGCCCATCCACTGCTGGCATGAGGTTCCGAGCATTTACCAGTGAACCTTCGGTGCAAAACGTTTATCCGTATCTCAGCTAGAGAACTCGTTTATATTATAGCAATATCACGTAGACCACTTCACAGTGCTTTTATAGCCCTCTCTAAGTGGTTTACAGAGTCAACATATTGACCCCAACAATATGGGTCCTCATTTTACCCACCTTGGAAGGATAGAAGCCTGAGTCAATCTTGAGCCTGGTGAGAATCAGACTGCTGGCAGTCAGCAGAATTAACCTGCAATATACCATGGTTCTATCTTTCTCTTGCTGGTACCTTTCAGATCTTAGAGTACATATCACAATCTATTGACTAATTTGACTAGGAAGCATTAGCATTGTGGTCTAACACAGGGGTCTCCAAACTTTAAGACTTGTGGACTTCAACTCCCAGAATTCCTCAGCCAGCAAAGAGGAATTCTGGGAGTTGAAGTCCACAAGTCT
>BHEV01021030.1:0-20000 GCA_004319985.1 Emydocephalus ijimae
AAAGGACTACCAAGGAAATAGAATCCCAGTTGCCGGTTCCAGCCACGTCCAAGTCTCCTTCAAAGACCATACCGCAACTCTCCCACTTACAGTCATCGATAAAGATCGACCCAGCTAATTAGGCTTACAGTGGTTTGCGCCACTAGGAATCAAACTGGCGGGCATCAACCAAACCCAAAGCGATGACTGGGAAGCGGCCCTCGTCCAAGAATTCCAGGAATTGTTCACCGAGAAGCTAGGCAAGTACAAGGGATCCCATATATCGTTTAACCTCTGCCCAGATGTTGCGCCCATTCGCCTTAAGCCCGGCAAGCTCAAATCATTGGGTGTTGTGACAGCAGCCAGCTCTATAAAAGGAGCTGCTGCTGCCCAAGTATTTTGCTCTGTTCTGAAGTCACTAATAAAGAGTTGGAGTCACTATTCCATGCCTCGTCTCCGTTCCTTGCGCCCACTCTCCCAGATCTAACAGTATGATTTCAAAAACCCAGGCAGGAATGATCTGTTGGATCTCCTCTGATAGATATATATCCTTAGTTATAGATTTGCTAATTTTTCCAATGTTGTAGGGGAGGGAGTTGAGAGAAGGCAAGCAAAGTGAATAAATGAAGAAAGCTTACCACACCACTCCTCCATAGGAAATCTCTGCCACATGGGTAATTCTTGCAGTTAAAGAAAACAGCAAACTTTATTTACAGGGTAAATCATTTTGACTTATCTTGAAAGGATTGCTCATGGCAGAGTGACAAGACAGTTTTCCCTGGTTGCACAGTAAATGGTTGACTGAGAAAATGTTTTCTTTCTCAAACCCCTCTCCCCACGCAAACAACTAAGGAAAAGGGGAGGAAAGGAAGAAAAGAAGCAGCAATGTTTCATAATACACTGTTGATGGTCTCCAAGCTGACAATCCTAAAGGTTTGTATCCTCAAATTCAAGCAGGCAATCATTGCAAGAAATATGAGTGTCTGAGGGATTTATGAGTAAGTAAATTGATTTGACTTCCTTTATGAACAGTGAGAAGTGATAATGTTACCTAGTTTGGGTAATGAAACATCTGCAAGAAAAACAACCAAGCTCAGGGAGCACCAAAGACCGTGTTTGTTTATTTGTTTGTTTATTGATGCAAGTCAAGAGGAGATACAAACCAAACCAAACACAAGTCATTTGTACTTTTGATTTTAAATCAGTAGCTCCTTCTAAAACTAATCAGCCCATTTTAATTACACAGTGATTATCTTGGGGAGCTACAAATCAAGTCTGTTATTCTCTGCAAAAAACAGTGACATAATTGTAGGCTATGAAAACCCCATGAAAGCAGGCAAGTTTAATTATGACCATAATTCCTCACAGTAGTTGAAATGGAAAATAATAGCTAATGGCACCCAAAGGCTCAAAAAAAAAAACATTTAACAAACATTGGAAGCTGGCATGCAGCTCAGTGTAAGAAACGCTTAATGCTGCCTTAATTTTTGCAAATACATTGATGAAGGTCTCAGCTATGACTCACCAGATATGGAAGATATAAGTTTGTTATATCAGTTATCAGTTATTTTAATATTGTATTCAGTATTTTAATTCTGTGTTTTTGCTGATTCAGGTTATATTAAATGGGGATGTATTATCATTAGCCACAGGGTTATATATGTAAGATGAGCGGCCATATAAATTTCCTAAATAAATAAACGTTCCAAATCACAAATTATAAAGCACATTTTATGGAATACTGGTGCAAAAGGGGCTGCACTGAACCTCTTTTAAGCTGTTGAGGTTTGAATAAATTCCCTATCCAGAGTTTAATTTACAAAGTATTTAACAACCCAGCCAGGCAAGGGTCGAGGGAAAACACCAAGCAGCAGAGGAAACCAAGAAGCCAGATTTTAAAGATGTGAGAAAAAAACAGGACCACAAAGGAGCAAAGCTTGCAAATTTTAGCTCATTTCTTTTTCAAAACACCATTCTAAGAAGAGAATTATAATAATTGTACAACACCCTAGATTTAATAACTGTTGTTGATAAGAGACAAAATGTCTGAATAGTGGATATTGCAATGCCTGAAGACAGAAGAGAAAGAACTGGGGGGGGGGAAATCACAAAATATAAAAACATTCAAATCAAATGACTGTGGCAAAAGAAAGCAAAGATAGTTCTAACAGTGATAGGAGCCTTGAGTGCAATCCTAAAATATCTTAGCACCGCTTGAATGCCAGCAGCATTGACAAAATCACCATTGGTCAATTGCAAAAGGCAGCTTGACTTCAAACAGCTTACATCCTGCAACCCTGATCTGTAACACCATCAGACAATATGAACCTATCCCAGGACCTCTAGAAAAATCAAGTCTGAACATCTGGCTGGCTGTGAGATCAACTATAATAATAATAATATATTAAAATTGGTTTGTGGTGCCTCACAAAAATCAAAGCAATTGTTATCAAATCAATAAACACAACAGATAAACATAGAGTAAAAGCATGCTGAAGTGAAGGCTCACGCTCTCTCAGGCAAAGGCCTGAGTGAAGAGCCAGCTCTTCCAAATATGATCATAGTGATCAGGAACAAAATGAAACAAAACGTTTTATGACCTTCCCTTATCTTTTCAAGATTTCACTAACATACAATGGCTGTTACTACCAAAATGAAAAGAATATTTTAACTAGTGGCATAATGTTTTCCACGTTCCCATGGATTCCCTATAGGAGACCCTATAACATTTCAAACAAGCGTCTGTCCAAACTCTTCTGAAAAACCAGAGCACTCACAATTTCTGTAGGCAAGCCATCCCACTGGTTAATTGTTCTCACTGTCAAGAAATTTATCTTTAGTTCTAGTAAGCACAGATAAAAACGTTTCATGGTTTTAAATGAACCTTGGTCAGCTTGCCCATTTCCCCAGGGCAAAATATCTAGATTAGTAGCACTCAGAAAAGACACTGATGCAAAACCTAGAATGGGTTTTTTTAAAGAGGAGCAAAGCTTTAAGGGCAAGTGCTGAATAGAATTATCACGATCAAACCAGTTTGCTCTTCAGAGATCATAAGAGGCATGATAAGTATTCACCTTGAGTCTGTGGAAATAGGCTTTCAATTATTAATCTCCTTGCGACATGCAAACCTGAGCTGGATAGGCTGATAAGTATGTGTTGTGGTTCGCAGGCAGCCGGTGTAGACGGCAGCAGAATCGGACAGTGGGGAAACGGGGACCAATCCAGGAGTCTGGAGGGGACTCAGATGAGGGTCCTGCATCCGATGAAGAGATGGGGCCAGGACCATCTGGGAGTGGGGTGCTGCCTCCAAAGCCTTCAGAATTTGGCATCAGCAAGGCAGAGAACCCAGGGGACTGTGCGTAAAGCTGCTAGATGGCGAGAGCAGCTGAAACAAAAGGGGCAACTTGGGAGTAAGGCTGGGAGGTGATTGCCCCTTCCATAAGGTATAAAGGACAGGCAACGATGGTGACACCTTTGCAGGAAGCAAAGTCGTTTGTTCGGTTCAGATTCATTCTTGAAGCTCTTTGTACTTCAGTTGGTTTTTTTTCTAGTTCATTTGATACTTCTGTTATTGGCAGAACTTCACAGAAAAGAAAGGTGGGTGCTTAACTTGAGGGAATGTTTGAGATCAATTCCAATTGGGAACGAAAACAATTCCCAGCATTGTAATAAAATAAGTCTTGTTTTTAAAATAAGTGTGTGTGTAATTTGCGTCTAGGAAGCCTTGGTCAGAACTGTATGCTAAGTACAGAAATGAGGAACATACAAAATGAGCTGATCAACAATCTTTCTCATTCTGCCATCAAAGCAGCTCCATTTTTCTTTGCAGCCATGGCTACAACCCAAGACATGAGTAAAAAAGATGAGCCTGGCAAGTTGACTTGCTGAGTATCTACTAACATTAATATGAGTAATTACTTAAGTGGATCAATCAAGACAGTTGGTCTTTTCAAAAATATTTTGCATTAGTCATAGGCTAGATTAATGCACAGACTTTTAAGCAAAATTTAAACTAATGGATGAGATATGTCAACATTCCAAGGCCAAAGATAATGATAGAACCGCAATTATGAGTGGGCAGAAATATAGCTAGAACTACATATGTTTTATCTTCTGCCCATTGCTTCAATTTAGTCTAGAACAATGCTGTATCATCTGTTCCCATAAAAAATTCTTTGGAGTTATAGAATGTTTCTATAATTAAGTTGCATATCAAATGATGGTATTCATTTTCCCTAACGATGCCATCTCAAACCACGCTGAAAAGTACTGCATGCAGTTAATATGTTAGAGATTCTTGTGCCCATTTCTTTCTGCTAGAGAGAGCTATCTCCAAGTGCTAACCAAGTTCATTTTCTCAGGAAAGACAAATGAGATAACACTTCTGAAATCTCAAACAGAGAAGTTCCCATATGTCTTTTTGATTGTATCACAACATCATGTCTTACAGTGCTGTGGAAATGATCCAGTCTTGGATATATCTCAGGAATTTCAAGATTGATGTTTGCTATCACTGTACACATTTTTGATGACTTTTGTGAGAACGATACAAGCTAAAATCTCATGTTTTAAATGTCAATTTGTTGGACCTGGTCCAGCTCTCAGTTCCAAGTGAAAAGAAATCCACATCCACTTGCATGTGGCTATTTTAAAAAATATTTGTATAGTGGTTTTGTATCTGTTTCTTACTCTTTTCTTTTGCAGGCTAAATACAGCTAACTATCTCAAGCTTTCTTCATGGGATTTGGTATCATGATAGATTTCCTCTGAGTCCCAGTTCCAGATTCTCATATCTTAGTATCCAACAGTGAACACACAGTAATCTAAATTCAGTCTACATAGCATGGAGTCCAACAGATCAGTTGTCTTTTGTGATCTCAGTGCAGTGTTTTTGATAATGTATTGGTCTTTTTAGCTGCTTCATGACAGATTGAACTTGCAACAGCTGAACTTCATCCTGTTGGATTTGGCCAAGTGATCAAACCAAATATACATCTAACTAAAGTAATGAGCATATTAATCTTTATGATCTTGGTCCAGGTCCTTCTCTCGATAAAAAGGGATAAAAATAATACAAAGCCTCTAAAAAATACCAAATTGTTAATGAGATGTGTGCCTCCCGGTGCATGTTTTCTCCAGGATTACATTTTCCAGAATCCTTTTAGTTCCTAGAAGCATTTCCTGTGCAGTGCCAGCTTAAGCCTATCAGCTAGAGCAACCAACTGGCAACAGGACATAAAGAAAAAAGGCCATAATAATCGGAATATTAAGATTCCAAAGAAATAGGAGTCAGTGCTATGGAATGTAATTTATTGGAATACAGTTGACCAAACATATCTTGCTCAAATATATTTGTTGTCAGAAACAGATCTTGTGTGCATCCACTCTGATTTTGGTTCCCTGTGAATAATTCATAAAAGTGATGTCCTAATAACTTATGTGGCTATTTATAAAAACCAGGTAGTCAGAAAGACATATTTAAAGAATGGGATGAAAAAAGAGATTATATTGCTTTCTGTGTCAGAGATGAGAGGTTAACCCATTGTTCCAACACTTGAGAAAATTTGGACACTAAATGAATGAAAGTATTTCTAAATAAATAATTCAATATTATAAAGGAAGTAAGTAATGTTTTAGAATATAAATAGTCCACACTGTCAAATGTAGCTGGATTCTTTTCAAGTGCATTCCACATTTAAGATGGATAATTCCTTGATTTAAAATAAAATTAAGGAATTCTGCAGCATTAATCTTGAAGAAAAAAATCAAATGGTTTATGGGATCAGGCTCTTACAACATTGAATTTCGGATCTGAGTGACTTTGAAATATTTAAAAAAAAAAAAAGACCAAAAGAAATTCACTATCAAACTCATAGATGTAGCTCTGACCCAGACATGCAAAATTAGGCACTTCAATATGTGTTGCTCTTTCATTGGCTGCTGTCAAGAGTACAAGTTCTCCCCACAGCAAAACATGCTTTGTGGGCTTCATCAGAGTGGTTGGCAAGAGTCTATACGGAAACCACTCAGCCTTAGAAAAGACAAATATACACTGTAGCTAGCTGTGTGTTGGCTACCCTGGGTAAACTCCATGGAAAAACAGTCCTTGTACGGATGTTAATTCCCTTGCTAACCTTTTCCCTTTGTTGAAATATTAAACAAAAATAGTGTCTCTTTATGTCTGAGCCAGTGGAAGCAGATTCTTTGCTGATGAAATTCCACAGACATGAGTCAGATGAGGAAAAAGATCAGTGTATCTTAAGGGTTCATAATGCCAGCACAACCCCCCATTACAACCTGTCATGTTTCCATAATCATCAGGAGGCACAAGATGTTTGCTGGCTGGGTGAAAGAAGACACCATCCCAGTTTCAGATACACAAGGAAATTGAACTAATAACTGGCTCCAATTACTTGAATACTACCGTGTTTCTCCAACAATATGGCCTCCCCCAATAGGAAGTTCCAACATGCTTTATAGGCATAAAATCAAATTAAGCCCCTCCCACCAAAGTGTGGCCTATATTAAACATGTGAAATGGAGAGGAACGGGGGGGGGGGCTTGCCATTAGGAAGTACTTTTGTTGCATACCCGGATATGGTGCTGCCTGCATTGACTTCGGCTTTGGTGGGGCACTTCATATCAGCAGAGCTTCCACCACTGTTGCTTTCCCTTCTCTCCATGCTGCCACGGCGTTTAAAGCAATGCTGCGGCATTTGGCGCAGCCACGCACGGCCAGCCAGGGCTTCTCCCTGCAACCGGAGCCTGGCGGAGATACTCGGCTTCAGGCGCTCCTGTCGCCACCTTCCCTTCGCCTTCGAAGGCAAAGCCAATTCTTTTTAAAATGACGCCCTACTACCGGTACGACAAAGACTCCCCTGCCCGAGAGGGCAGCCCAACCCCACATGGGGAGGCGAATCTCCCGGGGCCTCAGCGCAAGATCAGCCCACCCCAGGAGAAGTGCCCAGACGCCATCCTTGCCTGGTGCCAGGCAGAACATGAAGAGCTTTGCCTGGGGCTCCCAGCACAGCTGACAAGTGAGCCCTCCTGCCCGGAAGCGGAGCTCTTGTCAACGCAGTGAGCGCCTCCCACTGGACCCTTTGCTCATCCTGCCAGGACCATGCCAGAGCCATGCGGGCTGGGCAGAGCTGGGAAAGTGAGCCGCAGGTGCGTGCCCACCTGCCAAGCGAAAGAGCCAAGCCAAGCCGAGTTTGGCTTCCTTCCCAAGCCCCTCCAGCCCAAAGGCCACCGAGAGAGGCTGCCTGAGGCAGTGATAACACCCACCAGTCTGCGGACAGGGAGGCGAGGCGATGGCAGCACTGCTTCCCTGGCCGGCGGGTCCAACGGTGAAAGCCCAAAGCCGCCCATCCTTTCCACCCCTTGCCCAGCCCGTCCCCATCCCCATGCATCTCCAAAGGTGCCAGCAGCTCCAAACACTGCAGCGGCATAGGCATCGGGCAGAAGAGCTCACTTGGCGGGGCTCAGCTCAGAGGAGGACGTGGCACAGGCCGTCGCCTTGCCTCCCTGTCCACGGATGGGTGGGCACTATCACTGCCTCGGGCGGCCTATTTTGGTGGCCCCTTCAGGTTCGGGCTGGAGGGACTTGGGAAGAAAGCCAAGCTTGGATCGGCCCGGCTCTTTCACTAGGCAGGCAGGCATGCACCTGCAGCTCACTTTCCTGGCTCTGCCCAGCCCGCACAGCTCTGGCGGGATGAGCAGAGGGTCCAGCGTGGAGGCGCTCACTGCCTTGGTGAGAGCTCCGCCGCTGGGCAGGAGGGCCCACCTGTCAGCTGTGCTGGGCGCCCCAGGCGAAGCTCTTCATGTTCTGCCCATGCCAGGCAGAGATGGCAGCCAGGAGCTTCTCCCAAGGTGGGCCGATCCTGCGCTGCAGCCCCATGTGGGGTTGGGCTGCCCACTCGGGCAGGGAGTCTTTGTCGTACCGGTAGCAGGGCATCGTTTTTAAAAGAATTGGCTTTGCCTTTGAAGGCAAAAGGAAGGCGGCACCAAGAGCGGCTGAAGCAGAGTGTCTCCGCCAGGCTCTGGTTGCAGGGAGGAACCCTGGCTGGCCGCGCGTGGCTGCACCAAATGCCGCGGCGTTGCTCTAAACTTCGCGGCAGCACGGGGAGAAGGGAAAGCAACGGTGGTAGAAGGTCTCCCGATACGAAGTGCCCCACCAACGCCGAGGTCAACATCCAAGCCGTCACCGCCTGCCCGAGGATGCAAGGGGGGGAATTAAGTTACCCCCGAAAAGACGGCCTAGCCGTTTTTGGGGGGGGTCAAAAAAAAAAATAAGGCCCGGCCTTATTTTGTGAGAAACACGGTATCAGTAACAGAGTGTCCTGATAGTAGCCTGAAGTAGAAAGTTGTGTAATGCACACACTTCTTTTGCCAAAACTCAATTTCCTGTGGTTGCTTTTTCATTCTGTGGGTGAGGCTGGTAGCCTTCCCTGGATAGTGGGAATAGAAACTCTAAAGCCTCTCCAGCTGAAATTCACTGGCAAAATTCCAGTGAAAATTATGCTGACAGCATAATTTTAACAATTTTTAAACAAATTAATGGCCAAATAGGTCTGCTAAGCCTCTGCATAACTTAACAACTTATTTTGCCCCTTAAACCTCTCTGATCCTTCAAACATGAACATGAGGGAAACTGTTTCAATCCCCAGTTATGTCATCCTGTTTTGCAAATATACAAACACACCCATGCATAACATTTTACTAGAAGGGCAAATTTAGTGGCTCCAAAACATTATATGATTTTCATGTGCATCTTTCCATTTTAAATTTGGATTTGTGAAAGGTTTGAATAAATAAAAAGAAGGGCCCCTCGTTTTTATTAATTTAAACAATAATTCATCTCCAAATTCAAGTTGAAGGACATGAAGATATAATTGATATGACTTGTAACAACTTTATCTTATCTCTTTTTCTAGGCTGTCTAATTAGGTTTTAGTTTTGAGAATTTGTATCTTATACTAGACAACTAATACTACATACAGGATTCCACATTGCCTCCTATCAGAGGAGCTATTTACCAGTTAATTGAAAAAAAACCCTGGGTTTTATTATTATTTGGAAATATAATATAGCGTATCATCAATATTTAGCAGAACTATCAAGTTTGGATGGTCAGTGGAAGTACTAAATAATAAAATCTAAAAAGTTGTCTGTACCAAATTCACGTATCATTGATAAGTGATTTATCCAAGTCACATTAGATAAGACTAAATTTAGGCTACTCCTAAATTCATGATTTACTCCTAAATTCATCTGAGGTCTAAACTAGACAACACAGTATCAACAGTAGAGACCTTCAAATTTCTAGGTTCTACTATATCACATTACCGAAAATGAACACCTAACATCAAAGACATCATCAAAAAAGCACAACAAAGAATGTTCTTTCTGCGCCAACTCAGAAAGCTCAAACTGCCCAAAGAGCTGTTGATACATTTCTACAGAGGAATTATTGAGTCTATCATCTGCACCTCTATAACTGTCTGGTTTAGTTCTGCAACCCAACAGGACAGACACAGACTTCAGAGGATAATTAGGACTGCAGAACAAACAATTATTACCCACCTGCCTTCAATTGAGGACCTGTATACTGCACAAGTCAAAAAGAAGGCTGTGAAAATATTTAGAAACCCCTCACATCCCAGACATAAACTGTTTCAACTCCTTCCCTCAAAATGATACCATAGAACAACTAGGCACACCAGAACAACTAGACACAAGAACAGTTTTTTCCCAAAAGCCATCCCTCTGCTAAACAAATAATTCCCTCAACACTGTTCAACTATTTACAAAGTGTACACTACTATTACTGTTAATCTTCTCACCACTCCTTATCACCCATCCCCTCCCACTTGACTGTTTCCTAGTATGATTTGATTGTTGATTGTACCCTATGACTAACATTAAGTGTTGTACGTTATGATTCTTGACTCTTGACAAATGTATCTTTTCTTTTATGTATACTGAGAGTATTTACACCAAGACAAATTCCTTGTCCAATCACACTTGGCCAATAAAGTATTCTATTCTATTCTATTCTATTCTATTCTATTCTATTCTATTCTATTAATATAGAGATCCAAGTTGAAGGATTACTTCCATCTGGCTCTATGCTATCTACTTGCACATTAGCTGAAGGCATCTTAATAAATATTTTCACCATAGGAGAGAAAACAAATAAGTAGTTGGAAAAATGCTTTGTTAAACAATGTCATTTTAAGTGTAAAATTTTCCCTAGAGATAACATTCAGAAGACTAATGTTTGGAATAAAATCAACAAAAGAAATCTAGTGACATTTTAAAGGGTACATTTTGGTCCACACAAATGTTACATGCCATAATATACTCGCTAGCCCTTAACTATCATCAGAATATTTGTTCTTGCCCAGCACAATCAGCTACACATATTTCTACACTGTTCTGTGTAACAAACACCTCACAAATTAGAAAAATTGCTCTGTCTGCACTATGTTTCCCTTCAAAATGTCCGTTTTGCTTTCCTGCTTTTTCATGCTTCTTTGGTAGGCTGCTTCTTTATGAAACAACTTATTAGGTGTGTCTTAGTTTGTCATGGTTGATTGGTCTGATTTTGGAACACACATTTCTGGAGATAGATGCAATCCAAAGAATTTTGAAAAAGGGAACACAAAGGCAAACAACCGAGAACTTCCAATTATGAAGTCTGGAAGATACTGAACAGTATCTTTCACAGAAGATGTATTTTATGTGTCATATTAGATTGCATACCAATCAATTAAGGCACAGCCTATGTAAACACATCGTCTGAATTCTGAAAAGGAGCTGGGGTGAAGCCCGGTGTCGGGATAAAACAGAGGATAATAATAAAAAAAAAAGTTTTCGATTTATGTCTCTAAATTGGAAACTTCATGCTTACACCTGACTAAACCATCAGCCTGAAATTTTACCTCCACTCCCACAAAAAAAAGTCTGAAACCTTATCCCATCTTTGTTTAACACAGGCCAATCAAGGCAACCTAATGGAGTCTGCAGATGGCAACAAACCCAGGCCTGCCTTGGTTGTTTAAATTCTATTGGGCTTTCTTGGGCTTTTTTTTTTTTTTTGCATATACTCCCTCATTCCTAATGTCCCCCTGAAGGAACTGAATGAAATGACTCACAGAGTTATATTCCAGTCCCCGTCGTCCCCCCCTCCCTTTCAGTTTGGCAGCAAGTGTGTAACTGCAGCACCTTGCTTGTTGAAGTTTCATGCGGAACCTCAGACACAGTGTTTGTTATTCTACATTCGCTGCGGCCTTCATAAATTCTGACAAATATTAAACAAGCATGGCAGGTGGCCAACAAATAGGCCGGGTGTACAGCAAAGAACTTTTCCCTCAGTTGTAGCCCAGCCTCTTGAAACGCCATCCCTGTGCCTGGCCTTATTTGTCATGATCATCCCAATTGTCGTTTTACTAAGAGTCAGCAGTTCTCCTGGAGAAGTACAAGTTGACTCTCTTTTTTTTTCTCCTCCCCTCTCCTTATAGTGCACCATAAGGAGCTGGTTAAGACCCAATAAATCAACAGTGAAATGCGGGTAACAACCTTCCCTGTAAAATCAACATGAATTCTGCTCCTGCTGGGAGACTTCTGACAGCATTGCTGAAGTCTTAGTGCTCACAGCCAAACTGTGTGGGCAGTGGGGGAGGGACAACTTTTTCCACATCCACCACCCATTTTCTCTTTGTTTCTTCCTTGGGTGCGTTGTTTTGCTATCCTTGGAAATCAGTAAGCAGGGCCTTGGCCTCAGCAGGAACTCTTGAGGCCTGGTTCAGAACCCTGGTGCTCAGCAAGGGGAAGAAAAACTATCTTGATTCAAGATGTGCTAAACTTGTGTTTGCAGCAATTTTATCTGACAGGCAAAATCGAATTAAAAGATGAATGGCTCATTGCATCTGTAGGGCTGTGGATCCTTGGAACTGCGGGAGAATTTACTGGAGCTGAGGTTAGCTGAGGTAGTCGGGATGTGGAAAATCCTAAAAAGAATAATAGAATAACAGAATTGGAAGGGATCTAATCCAACCCTCTGCTCAAGCAAAAGACCCTCTCCCTTTCCTGACAAGTGGCTATCCAGTCTCTTCTTAAAAGCCTCCAAGCAATGGAACAGCCACAACTTCTGGATGCAAGCCATTCCACTGGTTAATTATTCTCACTATTAGGAAATTTCTCCTTAGTTCCAGGTTGTTCCTCTCTTTGATTAATTTATATCCATTGTTTCTTGTCCTGCCTTCAGTTGCTTTGGAGACTAGCTTGACTCCCTCTTCTTTATGGCTGCTCCTCAAATATTGGAACCCTGCTATCATGTCATCCCATCTCCTTTTCACTAATCTAGACCTACCCAATTCCTGCAATTGTTCCTCATATGTGTTAGCTTCCAGCCCCCAGGGGATGCAAAGAAAAGTAGCAGAGATCATTAATCTGTAGGATTTTACAAATAATTTTAAAATTATTTCTTATATGTAATTGCTTGTATATTGGATTTTGTTGGACTTTCTAACTCTCTTGACCCTTGATTTCAACCAGGGTCTTTTTTGTGTATGGTTTTGTAGTGGCAGTGGTGGCATTTTAATTTTCCCTTTAGCTAATTTCATGGACTGACTAAATTGGGAGATTAAAATTTCGGACAGCCTCCAGTTTCCCCTCAGGACTGTATTTAATATCTGTAAAACTGCCACTTTGTCTTGCCAAGGTAAACATCGTTGCATTCAGTTCAAAGGTGAGCGGGCCTAAATGTTTTTCCTTTGCCTGAAAGGAATCTGTTTTGGGACTCCGAACCCCGGGCTTAAGGGAGGTGAAGGAGCGGTTCAGCTCCTCACCATGGTGGCCAGCACTGCATCTGTGTACACAATGCTCTCTTCTCCCACACAAATACTAAAATTTTCTCATTAAAAATTATTGCTATGTCAACAGATGGGGCCATCGGCCCCCGATCTGGAAAAAAACGTTCATGGGGTTGGATGGCTGGATGGATTGTTTTCTCCCTCCCTTCTCTCTTTTTCTTTCCTTTGCTGGGAAAGCAGCTCAGCAGGAGGTGAAAAAAGGGCAGGATATAAAACCGAAGTCATCAGCTGCTGACTCCTGATCTTCTCATTCTCCGTCATCCTGTAAGGTTGAAGTTTCCATGTATTTGGCTCCATCGATCTTAGTTGGCTGCTGCTTCTTCCCAGCCATTATGAAGTGCCTGTACATTATATCCTGCATTGCCTCATGCATTGCAGTTCTTCATATCCTTTTAAATCAAGAGAGGCTAATTAAAGACCTGCCGATCCCAGCAAACCCCCCAAACTATACTTGTACTATTCTGGAATGAGTTCAAACTCTGAGAATCATTGCTTTCATATTTAAAAGCTGTATTGCAACATTCACGCAGTCGGGAAAGCCTTGAAAAACCTTACTGTTCTGTACGGTCATTAACATACTTGTAAATGCCGCGTAGCGATTGGTCAAGCGCACGGCGATCTGATTGGTCGAGCGAGCCGCACTGATTGGCCCACTGTGAATCCCCCGCGATTGGTGGAAACTAATCGCGGGAGATTCAAAGCAGTGCCATTGGCCGCGGCCGCCGCGGTCAAAGAATAAAAGCTGCTGTTTTTCCTTTGGAGCCCGAGCCGATCTCGGGACCAAATAAAAAGCTGAAAATGAGTCACTGGCTCCGAGTCTCCTTTCCCGTGATGGACGCGACACTTACAGTGTATGAATTAGAAACAAATAATTATTTGCGTCTGTAAAAAGTCATTCTGAAGTAGTATGCTTTTTAAATAATGATATGGCAAAATGTGTTGGTGAATCTTGTTCCTTTGCTTTGATCTGCAGCCAGATGCTCCCTCAATTACTATAGATTTTAAAAGCTGCTCAAATGATTCATCTATTGATTATCATGGAAGAGTCTTGAATTACATCCAAACTGAGTATATATTCATTAGCTTAATCATCTCTTTGATTTAAGTAGAAGCTCAGGGTTCAAAATAAATAGCTTTTCAGATATTGTCAGAAAGCACACAGTGCTTAGAACATGGTGTGAAATCTCATAAAATCTGACATCTTATACCTGAAAGCTGCAAGGACATATTTTGATTGCTGAGTTACTTGAAAATGTGGGTAGCAGTTCTAGTGTACGGTCTAAGTATGCTGTCATTGTCACCAGGGCTATCATGTTTACAATAAATACATCTGCCATCAGCTGTCCTTAAGTTTATAAATGGCATGCTGCCCAGTCCAGCTGCTCCTAAAATACTGAATACAATACTGAGACAAGTCAATCTACTGCAAAAATTGGAAAGAAAGCCAACTGAATTAACTAGTAATATTCAGAGCAAACCTCAGGTGTGTTATCATTTGAATTCATTCTTCTTCTTTGCTGCCACAAAGAAGAGGGAGTCAAGCTATTCTCCAAAGCACCTGAGGGCAGGACAAGAAGCAATGGGTGGAAAGTAATCAAGAGAGAAGCAACCTAGAACTAAGGATAAATTTCCTGATAGTGAGAACAATTAATCAGTGGAACAATTTGCCTCCAGAAGTTGTGAATGCTCCAATACTGGAAGTTTTTCAGAAGAGATTGGACAACCATTTGTCTGAAATAGTGTAGAGTTTCCTGACTGAGCAGGGCGTTGGATGAGAAGACCTCCAAGGTCCCTTCCAACTCTGTTACTCTATTCTATTCCATTCCATTCCATTCCACTCCACTCCACTCCACTCCACTCCACTCCATTCCATTCCATTCCATTCCATTCCATTCCATTCTATTCTATTCTATTCTATTCTATTCTATTCTATTCTAATCTTTTCTTTTTTTCTTTTCTTTTCTTTTCTTTTCTATTCTATTCTATTCTATTCTATTCTATTCTATTCTATTCTATTCTGCTCTGCTCTGCTCTGCTCTGCTCTGCTCTGCTCTGCTCTGCTCTGCTCTGCTCTGTTCTTTTCTGTTCTGTTCTGTTCTGTTCTGTTCTGTTCTGTTCTTTTCTGTTCTGTTCTGTTCTGTTCTTTTCTGTTCTATTCTTTTGTATTCTATTCTGTTCTGTTCTGTTCCGTTCCATTCTATTCTATTCTTTTTAGTTCTTGTACTTCTTTCTCTTCTCTGTCTCCCAGTCTATCTTCATCTTCATTTTAAAGTAATAATCCCATCTCATATGACTTCAATCAATCTTAGGTGACTTCAATCAATATCCCCCTGATTGGAGTTTGCCATGTACAAATGACTTTATGTAATTGCTTCATAAATTCTAAGGAAAGAGGGACACAGAGCATCTAGCCTAAACCAAAGGGTCCCCAAACCCCAAACTAGGGACTGGTACTGATCCACGGCCTGTTAGGAACTGGGCTACACAAGCAAGTGAAGCTTCATCCGCACATTTGTGAGTTTTAGGTAGGGGGTGAAACCATCCCCTCCCACCATTGCTGCTTTTCTATGAAAAAAAGGGGGGGTTCTCTGAATCCGGTCCCAGGTACCAAAGGTTAGGGACTGCTGCTCTAAACCAGTGGTCACCAACCAGTGGACTGGGGACTACTGGTGGTCTGCAAGAAAATTTTGGTAGTCCTCAGAGAAATGTCATCCACAAAGCAATTAATCCAGGCTGTGCAGGAACACAAGCCTGCACCGCCAACATGGACCACAGGAACACAAGGCTTGTGTCATTTGCATTGTGAACAACACAAGGTAGTGAGGGGAGGGGGAAAGAGCGGAGGGGGGAAACTTGCCTCACTTGCCCCACACACCTCATCTGGCCATCGGGCTGCTACTTTCCGCTTCTTTCTTCTTCTGCTTTTGGCTGCATGCAAGGAAAGCAGCAAAAGTCTTTCTTTCTCTCTCCCAAACTCCACCAGAAATGAGTCTTTGGGATCCTGNAAATTTTTCTGCAGACTTTTTTTGGGATTTTCCCAGGCTCTCTGGTCTGTGGGATTTAAAACTATGAGTTTGGTGGTCCCTGAAGTCCACATGTTTGGCGACCCCTACTCTAAACCATAGATTCAGTCCTATTCTCCAGGTCATCTACCATGGTATGTAAATCATTACTAAAGCAGTGTACTATGTTGAACTATATCTCCATGTTTGTGATTGTATTTACCTCTGCTGTTCTACCTTATTGTTATGTTCTGCGCATGGGTGCAAGGAACGGAGACGAGGCAGTGAACAGTGAACTTCAACTCTTTATTAATCATTCTGAACAGAGCAAAACCCTAGGTCAGCAGCAGCCCTTTTATAGGGCAGGCTGCTGACCTATTAGCCAATGATAAACATGGAAGTGTTAAACCCTTGAACCAATGAAAGTGGCTCGTTAACAGCAAATCAGATTCCCCAGAATGGACCAATCCGATATCACTGTTATCGGCCAATCAGAAGTGCAGGATTAGAACCCTGCTTTTTCTTAAGGTTTGTTAAAACTTTATTTAAGCGCTTTTATTAGTTCATAACACCCCTTCCCCCCGGGTTCCTTTTGAGGGGTGCGGTGAAGTAATCCCTAAGATATGTAGGTTGTTTTAACTGTCTATTAGATTTGCACTGTCCCACCGGTTCCTATCTGTAGTCCGGTTTCAGCGGGACGTTTTTGGACATATCTGGTACAGGCGGTTCCGCATCCTCACTGGACGACTCGGTGCCGCTAATGCTGTCGTTGTTGTCCTCCAATCTTTGCAGGCTTGCCTCCGTTGAGGTATTCCTTTGTGGCGAGGACACTAACCTCCTTGATTCTTCTTCATTTATCGCGTCCGATTGCTGACTTCCTTCCATCTCGAATTCGGTTTCTTTGACATCCCCTCCCCCCTCAGTTTGGGAGTCCCAGGAGTTGCGGGAACTGGGTTGTAGCCTAGAGCGAAGCTNGAAGTCACCTACCTTGAACTCGCAGCATTTTCCACTAGATCCACAGGGTTTCTCTGGCTCGTAGGATGGGTGAAGCCGGTCGAGGTGGGAACGGAGCTTGCGTCCCATCAACAGTTCAGCTGGAGTCTTGTTGGTGACGCTGTGCGGAGTGATGTGTTGGAGTAGGAGTACTCTGTTTATTTTGTCATCAATGTCCCCATAGTCCATTTTGTGGAGAGTCTTTTTAACAAATTGTACCATGCGCTCGGCCCTGCCGTTAGCCGCAGGGTGCACTGGTGAAGTTAGCGCATGGCAGATACCCCGGTCCGCTAAGTATTGTTCAAATGCCAGGGCGGTGAACTGTGGTCCGTTGTCAGAGACCAGAACGTCTGGCAGCCCGTGCGTTGCGAATAGCCTATTCAATTTTCCGATGACGGACTCGGTTGTAGTATTCTTCATTTCGTGGATCTCGAGCCAGTTGGAATAGGCATCCACTGTTAGGAGGAACGTATGTCCCTTAGTAGGTCCCGCAAAGTCAACGTGGATGCGGGACCACGGCCCCCGGGGGGTTTCCCATTCTGTTGGAGTTGCTCTTGGTGGGGCACTGCTGACTTTTTGGCACTTTAAATAAGTCTTTACCCAGGCTTCGATCTGTTTGTCGATGCCCGGCCACCACACGTAACTTCGTGCAAGCGCTTTCATATGCACGATGCCGGGGTGACCGTCATGCAATGTTTTCAATACTGCTCATTGTAACCGCTCTGGGACGACAACTCTATCTCCCCATAGGATGCAGCCTTTTTGCGAAAAAAGCTCTGCTTGCCAGTTTTTGAAAGGGGTGAAATCATCAGGGGTTTGTTCTACTGGCCATCCTCGTTCGACCCAGCTAAGAACTCGCGCCAAGACAGGATCTCGTTTTGTTTCGATCGTAATGTCTCTGGCTGTTAGCGGCGGTGAATGTAGCGTTTCAATCTGGAGTGTCGTAAGGGTTGGAGCTGGGTCGTCGACGGTTTCTGGAAGTGGGGCACGGCTCAATGCATCAGTGTGGGGAATGGCTTTCCCCGGGCGGTGTTGTAATTTATAGTTGTACGCCGCTAAGAACTTCAAGCAGCGAGTCATTCTAGGTGACAATATATAGGGGGTTGGCTTGTCTCCCACTATAATCCCTAGCAAAGGTTTGTGGTTGGTAACAATAGTAAAAACTCGTCCATACACATATTCATGAAACAGTTTCACAGTAGATACAACAGCAAGAGACTCTTTGTCAATTTGGCTATAGTTACGTTCAGCCTTTGATAGGGTCCTTGAAAAATAGGCAATAGGGGCCTCACTACCATTTGGTAACACATGACTCAAAATGGCTCCTACTCCAAACGGTGATGCGTCACATGTAATTATTAAAGGCAAAGTCTCGTTTTACTGCATTAAAACAGCATCTGAGGTTAGTAAGTTTTTCACTTGTCGGAATACGTGCTCCTCTCGGTGTACCCAGACCCAGGTTGCTTTTTTGTCGAGAAGTCTATTTAGGGGTTCAGCTACGGTCGCTTTCTGGGGCAAGAAGATGTTGTAAAAGTTAATGAGCCCCAGGAAAGCTTGGAGATCAGTCTTATTTCTGGGTCTTGGGGCATTTTTGATTGCTTTTAGTTTGTTATTAGTGGGGTGAATGCCTTGTTTATCGATTGGGTACCCCAGGAACTCTACTTTATCTGTACACAGTTGACATTTATTTTTTTTAACCTTAAGGTCAGAGTCTTTAAATTTCTGGAGAACCATTTTAAAACGCTTTTCTAGTATTTCTCTATTCGGGGCAGCAATTAAAATGTCATCAAAGTATGGCACGACCCCCTTGATCCCTTGCAAGAGCCTCTCCATCAGACTTTGAAAAATCTCTGGGGCTACGCTCACTCCGAATTGGAGTCGGTTGCACTTAAAGGCACCTCGATGCATAAGGATCATCTGTGCCTCTGCTGTTTTTTTATCAACAGGCAGTTGTTGGTACGCCTGTGCTAAATCCAATTTAGCGAAGACTTTTCCGCCCCCCAGGGAATGGAGAAGGTGTTGTACCACCGGCACCGGGTAAGCGTTCTGTTGAAGGGCGTGATTAAGGGTGGCCCGGTAGTCCCCACAAATCCTTAACGATCCATCCGGTTTGATGGGTGTTATGATTGGGGTTTCCCAACGAGCGTGGTCAGTTGGTTCTAAAACACCCTGGGCCATTAATTTATCGAGCTGCTCATCGATCTTTGGTTTAAGGGCAAAAGGTACCTGACAAGGCTTAAGGTGGATGAGGGCTACTACAGGGTTAAGGTTAAATGATATCGGGGTCCCCTTGTACTCGCCTAGTTTGTCTGCAAAGACATCCTGGAATTCCTGGACGAGGGCCTCCTCCCAGTCGTCGCTTCTGGTTTGGTGAATGCCGGCTACCTCGATCCCGAGTGGGGCGAACCATTGAAGGCCTAACAAGCTAGGCCGGTCGCGATCGACGACGGTCAGCGGTAATGACGCAGTACGATTTTTGAATGATACTTGGACTTGGCTGGATCCAATGACCAGAATTCAGTTCCCCTGATAATCTTTGAGTATGATTCTTTGGGCTCTGAGGTCTTGATGCCGGACGGCAGGGATTAATTGTTTAAGGGTCTTCCAGGAAACCATCGAGAGGGACGATCCTGAATCGACTTCCATCACGCAAGTTTTCGATGGTTTTCGATGGTGACCTTCACTCGGATCTTCTTTGCATCTAGTGATGAGGTGTGACCAATTGTAATGGTTTGGTGTGCCTCTTCTCGTCTCGTTGAAGTGGCCAGTGGTTTATTTCTGTAGGAGTGTTTGTTCCATTGGTGGTTCAAATGTTCCCGACTCACTGGACGATTCCCTGTGGTCTGGCAGTAGTTGTTCCCCTCTGAAGTGGGCTGGATCCTTGCTTGCTTCTATAGACCTTCCCGATGTGGCCTCTTTTACCACAGAAATGGCAGAGCACGTTGAGGAATTTGCAGTCTGATCACGGGTGGTTTGCCCCACAACCCGCGCATTGGTGTGGTAGTCTTTGATTCCGCTGGTGGCGTTGGTCACGTTCAGACCGGAGCCGATTGACCTCCTCCTCGTCACTTTCTGATGGCGATTCGAGGTCCTCGTGGTTGGTCGCTGTTGCGTGCCTCTCTAAGCGAGGTGAGGTATCGCTGGTGAGTTG